>PITA01003771.1:0-12335 GCA_004023965.1 Spilogale gracilis
GGTCCCTGCAGTCTCACTGACAGATAAGTCATTTTCTTTCCTTAGAAGGGAAGCTGAAAAAGAGGAAGCGTCTCATCTTGACAAGGGTGGGAGTTCCTATTCCATAAGCCAGAATAGAAACTCCAGGAAGAGAGAATGGTTGTCCCTACAGATGGGTCCAAAACCAAGCTCATGACCTTCTTCCCCAAACCTGGCCATCTTCGGGGAGTCACTGTCTCAGTGATGGCGGCGATTTCCCTCCAAGGGCCAACACCAAGAGTCTAGCGGCAGGAATGGATCATCTTCCTCGCTGACCAGGTTCTGCCCAGTCTACCCTTCAGTGTTTGGGACTTGCTCATTTCGCCTGGCGCTCCTCAGCTGAAGCAACTCTGCTGGTCCCTGCAGAGCCTCCCAGGTGGCCTCCCTGGATCCTTGTGGCCTCTCAGGCCCCCTCCACACTTGCGCCCAAGTGATTACCCTGCAACAACTGTGAGCAAGTAGCCCTCCCAGCATTATCCCCTTTAGCCCCTTTCCACACTCTTAGGATAAGAGTTGTGAATAAGTACCATACGGCCTGGACCCGTCCCTTCTCCAGCCTCCTCTCTCACCCTCTCCCGCACTGTCTCCCTCTCCCTGATTCTCCTCCAGTCCCTCAAATACACTGTCTCCCCAGACCACAAGCCCGTGCACATGTTGTCTTCTCTGCCCAGCAATCCCCTCCCTCTCCTTTCTCCCCTCGTTCACTCTTGGCTGCTTTCAGTATCACCTCTGATGCCTTCTGCTGGTACCTTCCCCCTCAGACCAGGTCACTTATTCCATCACAGGCCTTCCTAAGTTCTTGTGCCCTTCCTCGGGGCCCAAGGCTCATGTGCCACGATTTACTCACATGTGCTTTGACTAATGGTGGTCACTCTCACTTTTCACACGAAGAGGACCCTGGGAGTGAAGCTGCTAGGCCCATGTTTATCCCCAGCATCAGGCACAGGTGGGCGTGGGTCCACGCTTGTTACACAAATGAGTGAGTTCTCAGCTTATGTCGGCATCTGAACCAAGCACAGGCAGGGCACCTCTTCCCCCTTTCCCTCCTTCTATTATTGTTGTCTCTCTCTCTCTCTCTCTCTCTCTCTCTCTCTCTCTCTCTCTCTCTCTCTTCCTCTCTCCCTTCCGTCTCACCCAACTCCCTCCACTATCCCCCTACTCTCCTTCTCTCCAGCACAGTATTCCCTTCTCTTTGCTTCTCTGCCTTCCTTTCTCCCTCCTAGAGTCCTGGCAGCTTTGCCAACATTTCTCCGCCCAAAACTTTTGTGGCCACAGCGACACCTAGAGTCCATCTCTGAGATGGGCCAACCCTAGAGCAGTTGACCGCTGCCCAGCCCAACCCAGCCCAGCCCAGCCCAGCCCAGCCTTGTTCCACCCTGCGTCCTGGGCACATCTCTGGGTCTTCAGACCTCATCTTTCTGGCTTTGAGAACTCACCATCTCTGCAACACTCTAAGTGTCTAGTGAAGACTTTAAAACAGCACACAGAGAGGGCCATTAATGTGGGTCGAGGTGGGATTGTCCTCTAACATTTGGTCTCGCTGTCTTGCCCTTCCTCTTTCTAGCGCTGTGGCTCACTATTCAACATTGGCTATGATTTCAGTTGATACTGCAATACATCAAAAATTCCAGAGTAATAACAATAATTAAGGACCCAGGCAGGGTTCCTCTTCAAGAAGAGCTTACAGAGCTACCAGGAAAACAGTGTGAATGGAAGCAAGTCTTTTGCTTCTTCTTAGCTACAATTGCTCTTTCTCTAAAGACACGGGCTTCACTCTGGAAGTTTGGATCGAGTGTCTTTAAAATTGTTCCAGTCATTCCTTCATGTGTACAGAGATGTATGTACAGGATTCTCGGTCAACATTATACTTAATGGAGAATATGTAGAAATAACCTACCTGTCCAATGGTAGAAAACTGGCTAAGTAAACTAGGGAACACCTTGTTTGAATAGTATGCAGCCGCCAAAAATAATGCACACCAATTCTTTATCATAATGTGGGAACACACCTGTAAGCTATTTTGGGGTAGAGAACAGGTTACATCTTATATAGGAATTATTATCTCAACCACATAAAATAAAGATAAAAGTTAGGAGAGATTACAAGACTCAAAGGTCCTTTGTGGTTGTTTAGGAGATTACTTTTTTCCTTTTCCCTATTTCCTAAAATATTTGTGAAGAGCTTAGTTTGTCTTTACAATGAACGATTAGAATTAACCCCCAAATTGCCAGAATAATCTAAGAGAAAAAAATTAAAAATAAGAAAACCTGGATAAAACCTCGAATCATCTACAAGACTCTTCGTCAGAGACTGGAGGATCTCTAGACTATTTCTTCTCCACAAAGAGCTCTGAGGTCTTCTGAGACCCACCTGACTTAAGGTCAAGAAACACGGGTCATTCTGTCCACTGGCATGAGCTCAGGCAACATCTGCTGGGCGTTTAGCTGCTGGGAACATACTGTGGGTGGTTGAATCTTTGCAGTGGGGACATCTCAGCCACCATGCCTGCCACATAGCACCGTGGTCTACTGAGAGGAGGAAGGCAGACACAGGGGACAACACCCAAATGAATCCTAAATGGATCAAAGATCTGAATATAAAAACTAAAAATACTATAAGAAGCATAGAAAAAAGTCATGTTATAGTCTTATGACAAGGGATGGCCTATCTAAATATGATAAAACTGAGAAACCACAAATGAAGGAATTTGAATAATTTGACTATACAAAAATACAAATTTTATTCATGGCAAGAACACTCAATAGAAATATCAAAAGAATTTGGAGGGTGGATGCAGAACTATACAAACTCTAAAGTTCGTATGGAAAAGTAAACACACAAAAACATTCATAATATAATGAAGTGTAAATAATGGCTGAGAAAAATACTTTGAACTCATATCACCGGCAAAAGTACATTGCCTTTGAAATAGAAGCGTGGAAAGTCACTTAAAGAGAATAACACTCCACCCTACTCTTCAAAATGAGCAAAAGATATAAAACAAATAACTGAAAGAGAAGGAAATACACATAGTTCTTAAACATATGAAAAGATGGGGCGCCTGGGTGGCCCAGTTGGATGAGCGACTGCCTTCAGCTCAGGTCATGATCCTGGAGACCTGGGATCGAGCCCTGCATCGGGCTCCCTGCTCGGCGGGAAGCCTGCTTCTCCCTCTCTCACTCCCCCTGCTTGTGTTCCCTCTTTCGCTGTCTCTCTCTGTCAAATAAATAAAATATTTTTTAAAAAACATATGAAAAGATGCTCAGAATTGTAATAACAGACTTTCTAAGATCCTTTTTCTTGCCTACTAGTTGGACCGTGACAATATACTCCGTTGGCAAGGACATAAACCCAGAAGCAAGCAGCACCCATGGAAAACTGGCTTGACTCCCTTGGGTGGCAGCTTGGCAATGTCGAAGTCCACAGGCTGGTACCCTGGGTCTCCTTCTCTCCGAGGTCATGCTGCAGGTGCAATTAGACACATGCTACGCGATGTATGTACAGGAAGTGTTAAATAGAGCATCATTTGTAACAGAGAGTTAGAAACTAAGTGTTCATCAAGAGCGGACATGTTTAAACACACTCTAACTGGGAAAAGAGTAAGGACGTTTTTATAAGGTGCTGTGGCATGATCTGCAAGATACATGGTTGGGGGGAAGTGAGGTGCAGAACACAGCTAGTGTGCTCTCATTCGTGTTCATTCATTAAAGGAATGGAGGACGACCGTATATGCACACTTATTTGCAAATTAGCATAAAATATACATTTTTATAAAAGGGGAAATGAGCATAAGAGATTGATAGCCCCGGATCCTGGGGAAGCCAGCAGCGGGGGTGGGGGACAGGTGGGATGGAGATTTTCACTGTACATCCTTTATAATTCTGAAGTTGAGTCACAACAATGCATTACATTTTTTTAAATCTATGTATAATTTTGGGAGAAAAGAATACTCATTTATTTTGGAAATGTACTAGAACTGGCCATTTAGTAGCCTCTTACAAAGCAAGCCCCCTCCAATTCCTTGTAGAGGGAAACATCTGAGTAGCTGTTTAGTAGATATTATTTGATCATGTAAATTGACTCATGGAGTTGTGGTGAGTGCTGCGTTTCTGCAGATTTTGTCTTTTTTAAAAAACAAAAGGGGGGATGCCCCGGTGGCTCAGTCAGTGAAGCGTTCAACTCTTGATTTCAGCTCAGGTCATGATCTCTTTTCTGATCTCAGGGTCAGGAGGTGGAGCCCTGCATTGGGATGGGCAGAGCCTGCTTGGAATTCTCTCTCCATCTCCCTTTGCCCCTCCCCCTGCCTCTCTCCTTCTCCACACCTCCTCTTTAAAAAAATGAACAATAAAATAAATTTTCTAAAAAAGGAAAAGTGATAAATACTTCTTTGCTCTTTAGGAGTTAGACTTCCTTGTGCTTTATGTGTGTTTGCAATTTTTTATTAGTACACCAGATGATCTAAGCTAAGAACCTAGAAAGATGTCCAGCCGTGATACTTGAAGGACCACTAGTAACAACTAACTGGGCCAGACTAGACATAGCTCACACAGAGGTCAGTTCTGGATGTCCTCCACGGGCCTCTTAAGCTACATGACCTGGACTCTGAGGATGTGTCAGTCGATATTCAGTTGTTGTTTTCTGGTGTGATCATCATTGGGGCACTTAGAACAAGGGCCCATTTTTGTTGTGAGTAAGGATCAGGAGGTCAACATTCCTATTGTCCACTCTCCAAGCAGCTGTCGATCCCGGTGCTGGCAAGAGTAGACTCTCCCTGGGAATGAGAGGAAACTCCATCTCATCTGTCCTTCTGGAGGCCGGTCTGAAATCCTAATGGAGATACCCTCCATGGATTCCTGGTGAGGGATGGGGTGGGTGTCCCTTATAGGGACACACTGGGAGGGAGGCAGGGAATGCTCTGAGAGAGATTTCAGAGTGGATGTACGTGTTAGAGCTCGGGAGGAAGCCACAAGTAATAGAGATGGTTTATTCTCTGCTAAATGCCTCTGCCTAGTCCCTGAGCCTTCCAAGCAAACATCCTAAGACTATGTCTACTTTTCTGTAGAAATTAAGAGGAGGCTAGGACAGCATGGTAGAAGGGAGAATGTCTGCCACTTCCCAAGGCCAAGAGGACATCCCAGCAGAGCACTGAAGCATGACCACCTCTGATCCCCATGTGGGAGCATCACATGAGACCCAGTCAGAAAAGCTAAAGTCACAACACCAGGACTATATCTTCCCACTTAGTGCCCACAGCAGGGGCTCTACTCCATTCTCCATGGAGAAGAATTAGTATGTTTTAGAGGACAGGTGGTCCTATATCCTGTAGAAAAAAATATATATACAGATGGATATGGGGCATCCTACTGCTCCCAGAAAACAAGAGTACTTTACAGGATATCAGTGTATTAAAATGGGGGAGCAGTATAAAGCACCTTCCACTGGGTAAAGTTCTGATCATCTGAATATCAAAAGGGAGGAAGAGAAGGAGGCAGAGAGGAAAAAATATGGTTTATTAGAACAAAGTAAGTTAGCGAAAGGCTGCAAATTTGTGACACTTTTAAAAAAGGTCAATATAAAGCATGCAAAAAGATGGTTGTCATTAAAAGATAACTGTAAAAGGTAAGGGTAAATTTCTTTTTCCTTTTTTGTTATGTAACTGAGTAGAGAGGGCATGTGGGGGTGGGGGTGGGGGGAGAGGTGCCATGGTGATGAAGCTGGTGAATGTCTCAGGGAGGAGAAAATTCACAAAGACCCAATCCCTCATCTCCGATCAAACCTGTAGATGACCTCACTAACTGTAAGACAATAAAAGATATCTAGAAGTCTTAAATAATGCTCCTGGATCAGAGCCACATGTCACAACGTCAAGACCATGGGTTATATGACGTTGACTAGGTATAAAATTTGGGGGAGAGACCCCCCAGCTGCAATAAAACTAACAGTTGTATGAAAGCCCTGGACCTACAAATTTCACTTATGTAATTAAGGGAAAAAAAGGCATCTCAGTCTGTTGGCCAGCAGCTTTTGTTGGAAGACCTTGAGACAGTCACATCCCATGCCCAACCAAGAACCAAATGATTGTAACCCAGATCTTGGTGTCAGTCACTCTAACTTTTCTTTTCAGTTTGGAAAGTTATTGCACCCCTAGCTGAGTATCTTTAAAAAAAAAATCTAAAAAACTAAGAAGGTATAAAATTAAGTATAAAAGTAATGAAAAAATAGCCCAAAGACCATCCTATGTTCTCTCAACATAGTCTTGAGCTTTAATAATTCCGTTTTGTGTATGTTTTACTTGTTTGTTTCATGAGTTTGGAGGATTCAAAGCACATTATAAAATTTATACTTACATTTTATGCAAAGCAGTGTATTTACTTAAGCTTACATATAACGTTTAAATAACTGAGAAAACTGTGTTTTAACATCTATAATTAGATGTTACTAACTTGGTAATGTACTTAAAATACCAGTAGTAGAGGTTCTTTCTCTGCAAACTCAAACATCCCTTGATCATTGATTCAGTTATCTACTGCCATGTAAAAATGGTCCCCAAACTCCTAGTGGCTTAAACTGACAGTTATTCTATTATATCTCTTTGATTTCAGGGTCTGGAGGGTAGGCAGGGCCTGGCAGGGCCAGTCTTCTATTCCACAAAATGTCAACCGGGCCACTTAATTTTTGACTGCTGCCTTGGCCAAGATACACCAACCCAAATACATTCACTCAGATGCCTCATGTCTTGGGGGCCATGGCTGGAGATCTGGACTTAGCTGGACCTCCTCCATGAGGTCCCAGGGTCTCTCTACATGATCTCTCCAACAGCGTAGTCGAACTTATCACAGGGTGTTACAAGGCTCCCTGAGACAAGAATGGAACCCATCTGTTTCTTTAAAGGCTGGGGGGAGGAGGGGCACCGGAACAGCATCACTGCTGCCTCTTGGTCGAAGCAGTCATAGCCCACACCACATCGAAGAAGAGGGAATGCAGACCCCCATCTCTTCCAAGAAGTAGGACCGAGGAACCTATAGTTATTTTGATTCTGCCTTAACCATTAAATATCCAGGAGACTGTGAAACAGCTGGGGGAGTCAAGAAAATGGCATATCATTCGATAGAGAAAGATTCTGGTACCGGGTGATGATGGTGTTGGTAATGATGATGGTGTTGAGTCTTCACTGAGCGCTCACTATGTGCTAGGCAATGTTAAAAGCATTTCACTTTTGTGTGTGTGGGAGGGACGGTTATTGAATTTTTGCAGCAACACTCCAGAGAAGCCTCTGTTATCAACCCCAGTTTATAGATTTTCAGGTTGAGTAACTTGACCAAGATTATTCTGCTTATAGTTAGTGAGGCTAAGATTCAAGTCCAGCCCACACCTTATCTTCAGAAGAACCGGAAGAGAGGGAAACCTAAATAGGCCAATATATGTGGGTGAGGAGGAGCCTATTCAGCTCAAAAGGAGCTGGACGATGTCCTGAGCGCAATGGGAGCGTTCCCAACTGCTCATACCCACATATGTGTATAGAGGGTAAATGAGGGGACAGTGAAGGCTGGGACACCAACGAGATGCGGGCCCTATTCTGGGTAGGAAATAATGAGGCCTGACTGAGGCTGAGACCTAGGGAGATGGTGGCAGGGTGATTAAGGAGGAAGGTGGGCAGGCAGCCTTTGCATCTGAGGGAGAGAGTCCCCACCTCTGGGCCAGGAGTCCCCACAGTGACATGCACAGCCTGTAGCACATGCTGTCAGGACAAAGGTGACAGGCTCCCGACAGAAGGGCAGCAGGCCCCAACCCTGGGCTCTCATAGGTTTGTATGGGCCACATAGAGAGTCAAGGGTAGGCGGGAGAGAAGGGAGGCAGCCCAGGAGGAGCCTCTAGCAAAGAGGTTCGGAAGAGAGATTGGGGCAAACCCCTGAGAGCGGCTCACGGGATCCCGGGCTGCCCAGGCCCAGCCAAGACAGCCTAAGGATAGAGCTGAATTCTGAGTGGCCGGGCATAGAAGAAGACCTGTTTTCTTGATCAACTCAGAGCCATGGAAGCTAAGAACCAGACTGGGAAGAGTAGGGTGAGGCCGCATGGGAGGAGGAAGGGCATTTCCTAGTAGAGCCAAACTTCCTCCCACCTTCCAGCCTTGGACATCCACAAAAACCCTGGGACTTCTGTTCTTCAAAAGACCACGGTGTCATTTAAGGCCCAACCCCAAAGCAATGTGACACAGTGATTAAAGCAAAGCCTTTGAAATCAGAAAGACCTCAGTCCAAGTCACCTCCAGGACCGAATAGCTGTGTGACTTTGGGTAAACCACTCAACCTCTCTGAGCCTCTGTTTGCTCATATATCCATCTCAGAAAATCAGGGTGAAGATTCTGTGTGATAACACACATCACATACACAGCACAGTGTCCAGTGTATACTAATTACCAACAGCAGCACGTGCACATACACATACACACACGTCCACCTTCTGCTTTCACTCCTTTGCAACCCCCACTAGCCTCTCCCCTATCTGCATCTGCCACGAAATGGCATCCCCGGTGACATTTAAGTTTCTTGCGCTGACTCAGCATCTGTGCTTCCTCCCCAAAGGAAAGTTAAGCAGCATGTGAGCAGGGATGGAGGTCGGTGTTCCCCCATCCTCGCGATGGGGCACAGGCTTCTTTCTACTGGCTGGGTGCTTGTGGGAGCACAATCAAGGCTGATCGGGCTAAATGGCCACTTTATGGCTTCTCTTTGAACAGGCCTTAGATGATTACCTTTTATGAGGCTTACACTTTAGACTTAGGATGTAAAACAGAAGCCTGGGTTAAGAGGCAAATAATGGGATATTTTATGTGTTTTCTGGAGCAAAAGTCCACAGCTTTATTGCGGTGCTATAAAAGAACATGATTGGGAAAGCCTTGATTGAGAAACCCGAGGTGGAAAGAATGCTGGGTCGGGAGATAGGAAGCCCACACTTCCCACTCTATCCTGCCCTGCCCAGCCAGCCAGCAGCCTGCCCTCCCTCAGGGACCCACATGTACCAAAGACCCTCCCATTCCTAACCCTGCATAGTTCCTCAAGCCTAAGATGCCCTCTTCCTAGGATTTCATGATTCCAAAGTCTTAAGATTCTCCAATTCTAATATCCTAATACCCTATGATTCTAGGACATTGAGACTGTGAAATCTCAGATTAAACTATCTTAAGATTCTATGGCGGTTAACAGCCCGGGCATGGAGCCCAGAGACCCGGGGTTCACATTTCAACCCACTGTTGACCATAGTATGATTTTGAACAAACTGCTTAACAGGAATATCAGTTTTCTCACCCATGTAATGGGGACACAACTGTTGTCATGTGATGAAGTTGTGGCGAGGATTATAAGAAAGAAAGGCTTAGAACTTACTGTAATTTCTGGCACAGAGAAACCTCTCTGGTAGTTATTAGTATTGTTCTAAAATTCCATGCATGCAATACTCGAGAGTTTAAAATTCTCCAGCCCTAAGAGCATACCATCTTGTGATTTTCAAGTCTGTGACTCTTCAGAGGTTGAACATGAATCTAAATTCCCAGGAACTTGGGCTCCTCCATCCCATTCTTGGAGCAGGGCTGTCGGCCTTGCTGTGGCCACCAGATGGCGACCTCGGGTTATCTGTCCCTGGGTAAACCTGCTCAGCCTAAACTCAGCGGTGGGACCCGCTCCTAAGGCTTCTCTGGGTCTCTCACTTAAAAATTCCTTTCTCTGATGGGAACAGAATGAAAGGTGAGGGAGGAAAAATTGCAATTACGATGTTTTTCTTATCAATCCGAAGATCAACAGTGCAAGAATGAAAGGGGACCTGAGCAGGGAGGTGGTTCTATTGTTCAATGAGCTTAATAAGATGCCATATAAACACTTAATGACAGCAGGCTGGAAAGGTGTAACCTGAACCAGGGAGCCATCCGCCACCACGTTCCCAGCTACTGCGCAGTCTGGAAGCCCTGTGGTCTTCAGCGCCCCCAGCTCCAATGTCTCTTGGTCTGGGAGGGCAAGAATTACCATTGCCATGTTGACAGGAGACAAAGCGGAGATCCAAGGGGTCAAGGATTTGTCTCAGATTTGTCTGTGCTGCGGCCAGGAAGCAGATGGCATACCTTCCAGAGTGTGTGGGTCCATAAGCTGAAACAGGCACGCAAAGAAGGAAAGGGGAGAAGGAGACACCACTACCCCAGGCTAGCCCAGCCTCTAGGCAAATGCCCCTGTGAGTCAGGTTCTATGCTGGGTACTGCCTCGCACTTGCTCATTGTGATCCTTTCCACAACCCTTTGGGGGAGGCTTTTAAAAGTGCCAACTCAGATTAGGCGCCTGGGTGGCTCAGTGGGTTAAAGCCTCTGCCTTCGGCTCAGGTCATGATCTCAGGGTCCTGGGATGGAGGCCCACACTGGGCTTTCTGCTCAGCAGGGAGCCTGCTTTCTCCTCTCTCTCTCTCTCTCTCTGCCTGCCTCTCTGCCTACTTGTGAACTCTCTCTCTGTCAAATAAATAAAATCTTAAAAAAAAAAAAAAGTGCCAACTCAGAGGGCTCAGAAAGGTGAAGGAACCTGCCCAAATTTATAAAGGGATGGAGCCAGGAGTCAACCTGAGGGATTTCCAGGCCAGAACCCTTGCTTCTCTTCGCACCCCAGGCGCTGGACCCTCGGGGCAGACCTTGGGCGACCTTGGGCGAGGCCCCTTCTCAGACCCAGAGCAACTGGAACAGCAAGGACGAGGCCTTGCCAGTCCCGGATGCTGCCCCGATCTCGGGGAGGCCCGCGGGGGGCTCCCCTGCGCCCCGGGCGGGCGCCGGGGCCAATATTGACTTTGGTAAACATCATTTTGCACGGAGCGCAGGCGGAGGGCTGGGGCGCCCTGACCCGGGGGGCGGAGGCAGCGGCTCCGCATTTAGACGAGGCCATTAGCCGCGATCGATGTCTGCGCTGCGCGCTCCGGCCGCCGCGCGCTCCCAAATGAAGGTTAAGTTTGCTCTGCGCCCCGGCGCGGCAAGCCATGCGCCCGCATAATGGCCCGGGCCCCGCCGGCCCCGCGCGCCCAGGTTAAGCCGAGGCCGAGGGGTCCCTCACTGACCGGCGGGGGAGGAGCGCAGGCCGGCTGTGCAGGGCCATTGGGCCCCAGGTGAGGTGCCTTGGCGGCTCACTGCGCGGCCCCTTGCGGGCTCCCCTGCTCTCCGGGAGGTTGCCCAGTGGCTGTGCCAGGCCTTTGCTCCCCAGGAGCCCCTTTGAATGTGTGATCTGCTTGCAGGGTGCCAGAGTTCCTGGTGTGCACCCCCACCCCGGGCTCCTGGACCTCTGGACCTCCGCGCAGCTCCCTTGCCCTGTCTCTGGGGACACCTTCCTTGCCGCTCAGCCTCAGGCTCATCTCAGAAGCAGGTGGGATAGGCGGAGCCTGGTTCTGGCCCCGCAGGGCCGGGTTCACACTGGCTTTGCAGGTGTGTGTGTGGACTCTGGTGTGGCTGTGCCCCAGGTGTGCCCGTGACAGGTGCCCAGCAGCAGGTCCCAGTAAATCTGGGCGGTTCCTGGCTGGAAATCCCCTGGAGCAGGGGAGAGCTCTGCAGCTCCCACCGTCACACACTTGGTCCCGCCTATCTCCATCTATCAACTCTACACTGGGAGGTTGGTTGTCAGAGAGCGTAATTAATGAATGCCTAGAAGTGCCCAGTGCAGCAGAGATCATACTCATGCTCACATCTGTTCTTTTCTCTGCTTTTTACAAAAGAGGAAACTGAGGCACAAAGAGGTGATGCCATCTGCCCAGAACCTCCAAGTCAGCATGTGGAGGACTGAGACTCAAACCATGCTCTCTCACTGCACTCTGCTGCTGCTGGCCCTGTGGGGACAGGTGACTAAAAGGTCAAATGCACGGTGGGTAGGGGGTGAAGGGAAAGTTGTGAACCCTCCAGGGGGGTTGGGTCAAGTCTGCTAATCTCTTTCGAGCCCCTGTTTATCTCCCACCTTGCAGCTGAGCACCGAGGCTTGGAGAAGGAAAGGCAGTTCCACAAATGAGCATCAGAGCAGGGATTAAACCTGTGAGAGGCTAGGTCCAGCCAGGGGCTGCTCGCCTGGGCTTGTTTCCTACCTGAGGGGGCTCTGGTTCCAGATAGCAGCCATTAGAGTGAGTGTGACAGGGTCATGTGTGAGGAGGGGATTGGAGGGAAAAGAAACCCAGTCTCCCCACTGGGGAATGTGTACCTCGCTCTCCTCGGACAAGAACCTGGCCCTCTCGTGCCCGGTCTCTCCGCAGAACAGGAAGCCACATGGATTCCTGGGCGATGAGCAGAGAGGCAATGCGGTGGGTTAGAGGGTTTTGCT
>PITA01003771.1:12435-75130 GCA_004023965.1 Spilogale gracilis
ATAAGATCTTAGAGGCCCAGGCCTCTTCGCATGGCACCTCCGCCCTGGTAAATGAATGACCAGTGTGTGAGCCTGCAAGAAAGGGGCTTGGCCCTGAGCCCCATCCGGTCACCATGGCGAGGCCATGCCCCACAGAGGAGGGCACGCCACACCCAGCGTCAGAGCTCTGGGAGCTGAGAGTTCACCACCAACGCTCTTACCTGCTCTGCCATCTCATCGAGACTCTTTGCTCTTCTCCCATCAGGGCCCAGAGAGGCAGGGTGACTTGCCGATTCACAAGCCTGAGGCCATGGATCTAGAACCGGAGCTGCGGACTCCCTGCCCAGGTCTCTGTCCAGCATACCTGCTCCCGAAGCAATAGGCCTGACCTACCAACCAGTGTCTTCCCGAGCGTTGCTCTCAGATGGCCAGTCCCAACTCTGCCCTCGTCCCCTGGCTGCATGACCCTAGAGGAACAATTTCTTTCTCAGGGCCTCAGTTTACCCAACTGTAAAACAAAAACGTTAAGCCAGTTACCTGAGATAAAAATAAAGGCAGTGCTCACCACTCTGGGAGGCCAAGTTCTCCACCCGTCACTGCCACTAAACTTTTAACACCAGGGGTGACATTATCTGTCCTAGTGACCTTGGAGGTGTCTGGATGAATGCTAGCAGTCATGGAGGAGTGAGGGGTAGAAGGAGAGGTCTATAAGGGAACGGGTCCCCATGTGCAGTGGGAACAGGAGCAAGAGTCCCTTGGACACTGAGCCCCAACTTCTCCCACATGCTCAAAATCATTCTGCCCTCTCCAGAGGTTTCTACGAATGGGCCTCAACACCCACCCCCGCCACCTCTTTTCCACCAGCACCGTGCCGCTTATCAGTTTGGAATCTTAGGATGAAGAACAAGGTCACGAGTCCCATCCCCTGAGGAATTTAAAATTCAGACACTCTTGACTCGACCCAGTAAGCCAGTGGGGAGGCCTGAGTGCCTCCTGAGCTG
This sequence comes from Spilogale gracilis, assembly GCA_004023965.1. Classification (NCBI taxonomy): domain Eukaryota; kingdom Metazoa; phylum Chordata; class Mammalia; order Carnivora; family Mephitidae; genus Spilogale; species Spilogale gracilis. Next base: position 13,416 of record PITA01003771.1, read on the forward strand.
TTAGGGTCAGTTACAGGTGCATAGCTGTTCCCGGAGGCCGTGAGCACCTCCCTGCTCATCTCAGCCTCAGCCTGCACCACAGTCACTACCCCCAAAGCAGACCAGATCCTAGGGGCCTCCTCTGGCAGGTGCAGGCTGACGGCCTGGACTGGGCTGGGCACTGTGGACAGGACAGGGGTGTACCCCACACGGCTGTGTCCTGGAGGAACCAGGAGTCTCATGAGGGAGAGAACATGACCAGAAAGAAAGGGGACTTCACTAAGGAAATAGTCCTTACCCAAGGCGCTGGGGATAGGCACAGCGGCGAGCAACATACACGGTCCTGTCTGCTGGGGAAACGATGCCATTTTTACTGCACTGTGTAATTACACGTGGATGAGTACGACCAAGGAAAAGCTCAGGGGGCAATGAGCACACTTAACAGGTCAAGGCAATGTACTCTGAAGGTGGGGGACGCTTCCCTGAGGAGTACAAGCAGGGGTGATATCTGCTGGAAGCCAGGAACTCACTCCATGGGGGCTGGCTGTGATGGGGAGCGGCATTCCCGGCAGGAGAATCACACATCCGGAGGCTCTTGGGTGGAAGGCAGTGTGGACCATTCGGATAACTAGAAAGGAGTCACTGTGGTCAATGTGGGGGGTCCAGGGGTCCCACAGTGAAAGATAAACCTGAAGAAGTCAGCAGACCCTTGGGCCCCACGAGAAGGAAGTGGAATCTTATCCTGCTGGCAGTAACAAGCCACAGATCAAACAACAGAATGGGCTGTGTTTTTAAAGAAGCCCATCGGCGACAGTGTTGGGGAAGGATGGTGGTGTGAGCAAGGGCGGAGAGGGTACCAGTGAGGAGACTGTTGTCACAAGGGGTGCCGATGACAGCTCACACAAGGCAGAGGGCTGTGGATGGCCACGTGGGTGCACAGAATCCACAGGCTTTGGTGACAGTTACGCCGGGGACATGCCAGCCAGGCTGACTATCCTGGCGATGGACCACAGATTGGCCGCGGGTGCCAGGCACAGAGAAGGAGCCCTGGAACTGGCATCTCTTGGGCCCCCTTTGCATTTCAGGTCCCTGCAAGACCCTTAAGTGAAGAGGTCAAGCAGGCAGTAAGGTACGTGTTTCTTGGCTGAGCGAGAGACGTGTCCTCGTCAGATAAATGGGCACGGTGTTGTAGTTCCTGTGACGATCCAATGATAAGATGCATATAAAACCCGTGGCTCATAATAAGCTCTCTCTGAATTGAAGCCGCTGCCTTAGCTCTCACCGAATTGTACCAACGTCATCTCTTTTTGTCTGTTGCACCTGCCCCGCCCAAGAGCTCTGTTACCTGACAGGCTTGGATCCAGGTCCGCATCACCAGTGACCAGCCTAAGACCCAGCATACAGTAAGGGCTCACTGAAAAAAAAGAGTGAAAGGGCAGAAGAGCTTGGTGGGGGGCAGGAGAGTTCAGGGTAGACTTCCTGGAGGAGGGCGCGCTGGAGCCAGGTTCATGAGTCCTTAGGACTCCCCCCCTCCTGCAGCAGTGCAGTAAACTGACAAGGGGAGGAGAGGAGGATACCAGGAGGGGGTGCAGCTTGCCTATGTTTTCCCAGCTGAGGGCTCCAGGAACCACATCTCAGCCCAGCCACAACCTCCAAGCCATATAACCCCTTTGATCCTCAGGGAGCCCCCAGACCTGTCACTCTCCTTCTGAGCTGGACACAAAGTGAAACTCAAGTCCTAGTCCTCCCTAGAGCCATCCCCACAAGCCCCAGGCTGGATCCCACACCTGGGTTTATTTGTGTGGGATTAGCTAAATCCCACAGTTGAGGCCTCCCTGCGTTGGGCCTGCCTGGGTCGAACAGAGCTAGTGGCCTCCTCCAACCAGAGGTCCCTCATGGCTCCTCTTCCATCCTGGGCAGGAGGTGGGGGGCCCACACCCTGGGCAGAACTTGGACTCCAGAGCTGGGCTGGAATCCTCCCCACTACACATGATGAGCAAGTCTGAGAAACTAGGGAGTTTCTTCACCTCTCTGAGCCTCCGTTTATCTGCAATCTTGGGGGGCTATCAGGTAAATTGCTGAGGGATCCAATCCTTACACAGTTAAAGTGCAAAGTGATAGTAGGCCCAGAGGAAGGACACACACAGAGACTCACCCCGTAAGCACAGCATGGCTGATGGTTTCCTCCTGTTTGCCATAGGAAGGAACCGTGGCTTTAAGAGCCTGTCCAAAAACAAGTGATGCACCTCAGCAAAGCCAGAGTTCAAACGAAGGCCGTCTGACCCTCGGGCCCACAGCCGCACGCGGCAGAGGGAACACAGCAGTTCCGAGACATGCGCATCCCAATTTCTCAACTTGCCGCTACCCCGTTTCTTTCTTTTTTTTTTTTTCGTATTTTTTATTATGTTATGTGAGTCACCATACAATACATCATTCATTTTTGAGGCAGTGTTCCATGATTCATTTCGTATAACACCCAGTGCTCCGTGCAATCCGTGCCTTCCCTAATATCTGTCACCAGGCTTACCCCCCTTCCCTCTGAAACCCAGTTTGATTCCCAGAGTCCATAGTCTCTCATGATTTGTCTCTCCCTCTGATTTCCCCCTCTTCATTTCTCCCTTCCTTCTCCCAATGTCCTCCACTCTATTCCTTATGTTCCCCAAATAAGTGAAGTCTTACGATAATTGCCTTTCTCTGCTTGGCTTATTTCACTCATCATAATCTCCTCCAGTCCCGTTCATGCTGGTGCAAAAGTTGGGTATTCATCCTTTCTGATGGAGGCTTAATATTCCACTGTATATATGGACCATATGTTCTTTATCCATTCATCTGTTGAAGGGCACCTTGACTCTTTCCATGGGTGGTGATTGTGGCCATTGCTGCTATGAACATTGGGGTACATACGGCCCTTCTTGTCACTACATCTGTATCTTTAGGGCAAGTGTAGTGTGATTGCTAGGTTATAGGGTAGCTCTATTTGTAACATTTTGAGGAATCTCCATACCGTTTCCCCAAGCGGCTGCACCAGCTTGCATTCCCACCAACAGTGTAGGAGGGTTCCCCTCCCCAGCCTCTCCAACACTTGTTGTTTCTTATCTTGTCAACTTGCTGCTACCCCTATTTCTAGCAATAGCGAAGTCTGTGGTCTCTGCAGGTCTGGTGGCTCACTCTGCTCCCCCACACACACACTGGAAGTCCAGAGGGTTCCATGACTCACAGGCTAAACCCAGAGCTCATTCTGGAGCATCCAGCCCAGGCCTGGCTGGGCTGTATTGAGTGACCAAATGGATGAATTTCCAACTCTTTCTAGAAGAGTATCTATGAGAAAGAGAGAGTGAGATAAGTAAGTAAAAGTAAATGGGAAGACTGGTGGAAGTAAATACAAAGGATTCCTTGCTATCATCTGTTAGCTGTCTTTTCCTGTTCCAACACTGATGGGCCACCAACACGGCCCAGGTCTGTGTGGGCTCCACACACAAGTACCATGATACTTCACGTGAATTTAGTGCTACCACGTGACTGGCACTGGCCTAAGCATTTTACATGGATTTTCTCACTTAATGCAACAACGCTATGAAGTAGAAACTATTATTGTTATTCCCATTTTACAAATCAGGAAACAGAGAAATTAAGTACCTTAGTCAAAGTAAGTTAGAAAGAGGTAGAGACCAGATTTATATCTGGGTACTCAAATTTCAGAGTCGGGGGGAGAAATGTTCTCTTCTCCAACTTGCTCACTGGCCAATTGAGCAAGATGTGTGTGTGGTTTAAGACAGAGGACTAGATAAGTCTGTAACATGGATGGCACAGAGAAAGTACTTCCTGAATGGGATTATTATGACACGAATTTTGTTGTTGAAGTACTTCTGCAAAAACAGTAATTTTGTTATCAGCACTTCCTCTTTTTCCCTTAGTGTCTAATGAATTAAAAAAAGAAAAAGAAAAAGGAAAAGAAAGAAAGAAAAGAAAGAAAGAAAGAAAGAAAGAAAGAAAGAAAGAAAGAAAGAAAGAAAAAAGAAAAGAGAGAGAGAGAGGAAGGAAGGAAAGGAAGGAAGGAAGGAAACGGAGGGAAGGGAAAAGAAGAAAAAAGAAAAGGAAAGGAAAGGAAAAAGAAAAGAAGAGAAAGAAGAGAAAGAAGTGGAAGGAAGGAAAGGGGGGCGAGAGGGAGAAAGACAATCCCGTAAAAGGTAGCTAAGGCAGCCTGAATTTGACTAAGGAAGGAACTGAGGCCAACTGAGGCCAAGAATTGGGTGGGAACCCCACCCCCCCAGCCCGCCAAAGCTAGAAGCTTCAGTGTGTTGGTGAAAGTTTAGCACCAACTTCAGACAGGATAAAGCCCTGGGTGCAGCCTCTGCCAATTTCTGTGGAGTAAAGACTCACCATGGTGGACTTCGAGCTCCGAGTGAGGTCACTGAGGAGCAGAGCTGGACAGAGATCATACCCGGGCTCTGGAGGGCAACCAGCTCCAGCAGCCCTGACTGGAGCCCAGTCCCTGCAAGGAGCCTGGAGAGGGCAGGGGTGGGGTAGACAGTGGGGTGGGGAGGAGCAGAGGACAGAAGCAGGGTGGGGCCCAAACATGGACACCCAAAGATCCCGAAGGGTCTTTCTTCCCCACGTGCTCAGGTCATCACAGCCCTTCTGAAGCACAGCTGGGCATCGGCCTTAGCCCACCTATCCTTCTCCCGAGCAAAAGCTGCTGTCCTGCGTGCTAGCTGATGACCTGTAGAATTCAGACTTGGTGGGGCAGGGAGGGAAATGGTTCCCATTAACCTCCTTGATTATGACATGACGCGGCGCTGTGAGCACAGTTCTGTGGCCTTCGCAGTCCAGGAGGGAAGAGAGCCTCTGCTGGGCTCAGCTGTTCCCTGCCCCACTCCATCCAGACATGTGGGCCAGGAGGGGCATTTCTTGAGTACTGAATGGAGTTACCTATCTGTTGAACCCTGGGTCCTTTCCTCTGCATTTCCTGCCCCCTGCAGCCTCCCAGTGCTTCCGGTTGACTGCTCCGAGGCCTGGATTGGAACCCAGGCAGAGCTGGTGGTCTCTGCAGAGTCCCCTCCCCATCAGAGTGCCCTAAGCTCCGGACTGGCTCTTCCTCTGTGTTAAGTTGATGGTCTTGTATTATAATTGTCCTTCTGCTAGTGATGGTGGTAAAAAATAAATAAATAACAGTTTCATACACACAAAATAATAATAAAAAATTTAAAAATAACAGTTCCACTTACTCTAATACTTATGAACAGCTTGTTCGTCTGAGCTTATTGCTATCCCAAACAAATAAAAAGAGTTAAACCCTACTATGTGCCAGGCATAGAATGTGTATTATACTTAATCCTCCAAGCAAACTGACCAGAAAAGTCATTATCTCTATGTTTTACTGATGAGTAAGGTTCTGCTTAGAAGGGTCTCATAACTTGGCTGAAATCACCTGGCCAGTAGGTGACTAAACCAGAATGAGAACCAGGTGTCTTTGTGTTCAATATTCTATCCTCCAATTCTACAATAATTCATTCTTCAGCTTGATTAGGAAAAAAGTCATCATAATTCTGAGAGAGTGGACATAAGAGGAGCACATTTGTTTTCTTTTGCTATGTAACAAATTCCCACAAATTTAGCAACTTAAAGCAACAGCTCATTACCTCCCACTCAGTAGACCAAAAATCCAAATAGGCCCATCTGGGTCCTCTGGTCAAGACCTCCCAAGGTCAAAATCAAGGTGTCAGCTGACTGGGTTCTTATAGGGAGGATATGGAAGAATGTACTTCCAGATTGTCGGCAAAATCCCGGTTTTTGCGGGTATGGGCCAACGTGTCCATCTCCTTGCTGCCTTCAGCTCCATAAGGTCAAACACATTCGTTTGTTTTCACATTCCCCCATTTGCAAAACCAGTAGCTGGAAGGCAAGGTCTCAGGCTCCCACTCCCTCTAACATCCATTCCTGCTGCATTTCTCTGACTACTCCTGCCCTCAGCTGGAGAAAGCTCACTGCTTTTAAGGGTCCATGTCATTTCAGTGGGGCCACACAGCTAATTCAGGCTAACTTCCCCATCTTAAGGTCAACCGGACCCTACAACATGGTGTGATCACAGGAGTCATTCCTCATCATATTCCCAGTTCCAGGAGTAGGCTTCCTTTGAGAAGCCATTTTAGAAATTCTGCCTACTACAATGGGTAGGTAGGCTTTGTAGAAGTGGAGGTTCTAAGGATTCTCTCCAGGAAGGCAGGACTGGGATGAAGAAAGGCTTTCCCTGGAGGCCTGAAGACCCAGAAAGTACTGTGGGAGTGCTGGGTGGCCAAAGGGAATGGACACAGACAAGGAGGCATGGCCAAGGGGAGAAATAAGAAAGAGGGAGACGGAATAGAAATGCTAAGAGAGGGGCGCCTGGGTGACTCAATTGTTAAGTGTCTGCCTTCAGCTCAGGTCATGATCCCAGAGTCCTGGGATCAGGCCCGACATCGGGCTCCCTGCTTGGTGGGAAGCCTGCTTCTCCCTCTCCCACTCCCCCTGCTTGTGTTCCCTCTCTAGCTGTGTTTCTTTCTGTCCAATAAATAAATAAAATATTTTTTAAAAAAGAGAGAAAAAAAGAAATGCTAAGAGAGAATGCAGCCTTATATCTGTAGAGAAGTTCAAGTTCGCTCCACTCCCTCCTAATGGCTCCCAAAAGATACTCAGTAACTATATGGGAAGGTAGAGGGCTATGTTGTCCATGGAATGGGTTAAGTTGAGAGTCATTGAAGAGGTAGGATTAGGGCCAGGAAGGACTGAGTCGGGATGAATTTGATGGGGTCACACAGGTTGAGTTGGAAATAAATGGCCCATTTAGACTGAAGAGTGTCAGCACAGGTTGACTGGGATAGGTTGCGTGGTGTCTAGATGAGGAGGCAAGAAGTGTGTGGGGGGAGGTTATTGGCAAAGGCTGGGTTCAACCAGGCGACGCTGCTCGGGGTCATGCTGGATTGAACAGGCTTGGGTGGGGTAGAATGGCTTGGGGATGGACGGGCTTGGGCAGGTTAGGTTAGGTCAGGTCAGGGATTGGTTAGTGTTTCATTGCAGAGACAGAATCCACTCTGGATAGTTTAAAAAGAAATAAATGTATGAATGGGTTTTTAATGGTTTACAGAAATACTTGAAGAGCTGAAGAAACAGATTCTAGGCTGCATCTTTGGGACCAGCTCCCAACTCAATGCTACAGAACTGGACCACCAAGACAACTGCTCCTTTTATAGGCATAGGGAAGACATCTGCCAAGTCCGGAAGCCACCCGTTGAGCTTCTGGCTCCAGAAACATGCTCCTCTGTATGTCCAAACCAGTTAAATGTGCACCTCAGGATGAAGGCATAGACAGGATCTGTCTTCAGGAGGGAAAATGTGATAAAAAATTTTCTGGGATGATAACAACAAAATTAAACAAATGTTCACAACTGTTGAGGCTGGGTGATGGGGACACATGGTACACCGTACTGCTCTCTCTGGTTTTGCATATGTTCTTTTTTGCAAAGATTGTTTTGAATGGATATCGCATCTCCCGCCTTTCTGTCCACTTGCTTCATTTCCGAATGAATTCCTGTGCATGGGTGCCTGGCATTTGGTGAAGCCTGCATCATCTCCAGTCCTCTAAGCATAGGGCAGTCTGGGAAATGTAGATCTTAGCTTTTCAGCTTCTGTGGGACACAGATGCACGCTAGAACAAAGGAGGAACCGGGCTGAATGAGCCAGTCTGCAGTATCTACCACCACTGAGCTAGGCGGGGAGGGGTTGGAATGAGTGGGTTGGGCGAGGCTGGCCTGGGTTGGGTAGAGGGGTTGGACTGGGCTGAACTGGAAGTTTTGGAATGTGTGTGGTGGAGCCAGACAGAGCTGGTCTGGGCGTGCAGGCAGGGGCTGGACTGAGATGGGTGATTTGTACTGGGAGCCACTATGGCGCCGAAACTCAGATGCTGGCACCAAGCTCTTGTGTCCAGTGGAGTGTGAGGTTTTGCAAAGCCAGAGATAGGGAAGGAATGCTCAGAAGATGACAGTTTTGCTCATAGGCACCTCTGTGCATGCCCCTCACTGGGCTTTCTCTGCACCGCCTGGGACTGGCCTCGCACCCCCTCTCCCTAGGCATGGAGTTATTTCCCCAGTTTAGCTCCACGTCCTCTGCCCTCCTTAAAATGGAATTGCTCAGCTCAAGGAGCTCAAGAAACACACTTGCAGCAGAGAAACTTGCAGGGTGTGTTGTCTCTGGGCAAAACCAAATCCAAAGTCAGTGTATCAAGCCATGTGGTTTCCTCCCTTCGTTTCTGGTGGGAGGAGTTGTGGGTTTTATGGAATTCGGGACCAGTTCCGGAGTCCCACAGGTGCTCTATTTACCGAGCCAAGGAAAACAGGTGCTGGCAAGCACACATGTTTATACACACCCAGAGTAATGCACATGAGCACAGGGCTTTCCAGTTTGCAACCCATTTTCAGTTTATATATATTCTCTCAGAATTGCACTGGGAGGCAGAAGTCACTATGTAATACCCCAGATGGAGATGCTCACACTCAGAGAGGCCAAATGGCTTGCTCAAAGACCCACAGCAAAGCTAGAGTTCATGATTTTTTTTGCTTATATGAACACTGTCTGTCTCCTGGACTAGAATCCAGCCTCCCTGAGGTTTCCAGTTTTGTCCATCTTGTTCATGGTTAAAGCCCCAGCATCTAGAACAATCCTAGCACATAGTAGGTGCTCAATATACATTTACTAAATAAATGAGTAGAGAAACCCAAGCATCAGAAACCATGTTCTTTCCACAATGATACACATACACACACACGTGCACACACGCACAGCTCCTGTGACATAGGCCCCTTGTTCTTTGAAGTCTTATCCCGTCTCTGCTCCCTGGGATGGCCTGGATGAGGCTCATGGATTCATGAGCCTCCTGACCCACAGGCTCAGTATCAGGAGAAGGGAGGCCTCTAGACTCAGACTTGAAAGCATGTCTGACACCATACCGGCATCATGGGTGCAAGACAGACTTTGTACCTGCCTTCACTTCAACTCTTTTTTAGAGCAGAAGAAACCCCAGGCAATTCCACAATTCCATTGGGAAATCAGGCTTGCCCTTCCAAGAGAGAACAGGAGGGGTCTCAGCTCAGGTCCACCAGCCTGCAACTCTTCCTGCTCCCCGCACCACCACCACCACTCCCCTCCCCCCCAGCCCCCCTGCTCAAAACAGCGTCCCTTCAGTTTGCACAGACACGGTGTGATGGAGGGTTCATTGTCCCTATTTTGCACACAAGGAAACTGAGGCTCTTGAAGAAGTAATTAAATTTCACAAGTCACAAGGCTAGAGAGCACAAAGCCAGGATCAGAACCTAAGTCTGTGTGACTCTGTGGTTCATGGGTCTTAGTGACAGTAACCCCAAGACCATCCCCAAGGGGACACATCTCTCCTTTATCCCTGGGTTCTGTGAAGGGCAGGGGCCATGTCCCCTCTTCCCTGCATCCTGCCTCTGCTCTCAGCCTGGGTCAGCATAGGGTGGGAGCTGGGGGAGACATTTCTTACCACCTCCAACTGGTATTGACGGACGGAGTGACTATTGTAAATGCTACGCTGTTGTGTAATCAGTAGGAAAATGTGACTCGGTCCCAAGAGATGCCAATGGCATTTTGGAGAAAATCCTATCCTTGATTTTCTGGGCTATTCAGTTGAAATGTCTGGGTGACAGGGACAGGCTGGGGGCTCTGACACGCGGGGCCTGGCAGGTTGCTTGCTGCTCCAGCCCCTGCCTAGGAGAGTACACGCGCACTGCAGGGGCCAGGCTGTGTCAGATTCTGGGTGTTTGCCCACATGGGAGCAGGACAGTGTGGGGCTGCGGCTCTCCAGTCATACTGGGGCTCAGATCTCAACTCCATCACTTAGTCCTCATTTCCTCTACTGTAAAATGGAGGTGAGAAAAGCACCCAGCTCATTAGTCTGCCAGGAGAGCAAGGCGAGAAGTTGCAGCTAGCACCTAGCATGAGTCTGGCCCATGACTGATGCTCAGTAAGTATCTGTTGAGTGAATACATGAATGAACAAACCAATGAACAAGAGGATGCACGGCCTGCATGGAGGAGGGAGCATGGGGCAGCAGGAGGACAGCACTTAGAGTCACGAGACTCTATCAGAGTCCAAATCAGAGCCATGTGTCACTTACTAGCTGAGTGACCTTAGGCAAGTCACTTAACCTCTCTGAGCCTCAGTTAATAACAACAGTAATCCCTGCCTCTCGGGTTGTGAGGATTCAGTGAGAGTGCATGTGGAACTTCTCTGTCAGTGGCAGGGCACTGTGCAAATGTTAGTTCTAATTATTCTCCACAATCATGATTGCTCCGTGGGAGGCAAGTGTATGCGCCAGAGTAGAGAAGGGCTGTGTGTGAGGGTGGGCCTGTGACCAGGCTCTGTATGCATGTGTATTGTGTGTGGATGTGTTTGGAGAACTGGGGCCATTAGAAAAACCATCATCCCTCTAAGTTGTTCTTTCTTTTGCTAAATTCAACCTGCCAGGCTGACATCGGAAGCAGGAATTAGTGGGAAGTCTGGGGGGACGGGATTAGTGGCTGAACTTTCTATTCCTGGAGACCCTCTTTTCTCAGGAGGTCAAAGCAATTTCCATATATTATCCTGCTAGCAGCTTGGGAAGGTCAGGAAAACGGCAAACACATGACGTGAGTTCCTCAGATGGAGAAACCAAGGCAGGCAGGGCGACCGCTGAGCCCATTCCCGCCCTGCTCCTGTTGGAGCCACTGTCTAAAAGATTCTGCAGTCACCCTGCCCCCATCCAGACCGGCTGGCAACACCACATTCATGTACATTCATTTGAGTGCTTATTGCAGTCATGCAGGGTGGTGGATGATTACAGCAGGGCCCCAAGTCCCTGCCATGTTACACATAGCTACTGGAGGGTCGTACTCTATCTCAATATCCACCTTTCAGCCTCGGGCCAGCTGTTGCCCTATCTCCCCTCTAGGAGTCCTTCAAGTTCAGTCCACCTCTTCCAGGAAGGCTACCTGCCTGCCCCAACTGGCAAATGGAGAACTTATTCTTCTTTGAGCCATTGGAGTGAAGGGACCTGGAGAAGGGGCTTGGAGGCCCAGTTACATTGCACCTCCGATGTTGAGGGCAAGGCCAGGAAATGTTCTCCGAAACTGATCAGAATCAGAGCAACCCACACATGTGGAACTGGTGAGAACTTTCAGGGAAAGGTCTCTGAAGCGTTAGAGCTGTGATTCTCAAAGCTCGGTATGCAGACCAGCTGCATCAGCACCACCTGGGAACTTGTTAGAAATGCCACCTCTGACCCCAGATGCACATCCAAAACCCCAGGAGGAGGTGCAACAGTCTGGATTTTAGTAAGCCCATCAGCTGACGCCGATGCTCCAGGAGTCTGGGAGCCACTGGGCTCAGGCTGCGCTGCCTTCTGGCACCTGCACCTGGCGCCTGCACTCCCAGCCAGATCTCAGGAAGCCCCACCTTCATCAAACAGGTTCTGGTTCACCCTGAGTCAGGGTCCTGCCCCAGATCCACAGTCTTTCAGAGGCGGAGGGCTTACAACTTTCTTTTCTGCTTTCATCACTCTGTCCCAGGTGTGCCTCCTGTCCTCAGCCCGTCCACTGTGTCCCTGCCAGGTGCCCCAGAGACCCTACCTCCCTCTTGAGTCTTACCTCTGTAGAGCTAGGACCCTACCTGCTACCTCCTCCTTTCCTCATTTCCTCTGCAAAACCCAACCCTCATAGCCTCAGCCTCCTTGCTCTTGTCTCTGGAGCAAGGCTCCAATCTTTCCTGTGTGGCCCCAGGGAAGTGGCTTGTGTCTCAGGGCCTGTATGTCCCCGCCTTTAATGAGGAGAAGGCCTCCCACGATGGGTCCAAGGCCCCGGACATGGTCACTGGGTTTCAGGGCTATGGGCGTAGGCAACCAGCTGATGCTCTCCAGTCCCAGTAGCAGCCAGCCCCCTGAGGTGGCGGGCTCATATTGGCCCCAGGAGGGGTACAGGCTTATGACCCCTTCCCCCCCCAGTCACCGCACCTGCCGCCTTCCCTAATGAAGGCACCAGCTGCACAGACACAGGTCACTTCACTCCATTCTCTGTACACCCCCAGCCCCAGTAAGCCGAGACTCCTCCCCCAACAATTTTGAAGGGTGCCATCTCCCCAGTTTTTTAGATTCAGAACTGAGGCCCAGAGAGGTTTTGTGGTTTGCCTGAGATCCCACAGCTAGCACAGGACTGAAATTCAAATACGTGTCTGACTCTAAAGCCCTATGCCTTAGCCTGGAAGAGAGCACCAAATCCACCAGTGCAGTGGGGTGCCCTGTAGGGAGGGGAGGCGGGTCCAGTCTGGGTGCTGCTGACTCCAGTACTCGCCAGTGAGTGGCCTTGGGTCTGCCTCCGTTGCCCCATCTGTGTGCTGGGAATAACAATTCCTGCCTTGCCAGCCTCACTGGGCTTCCATAAAGAACAAGAGAGATGGAAGTGCAGGGAAAACCATGGTGTCCAGACTCTGGGCTCTGGTGTGCACCAGGATTTACAGTTTATCAAGTATACAGTAGAGGAAGCGTGTCCCTCTGGCACCTTGTGTCACCCACAGCTCATCAAGCCTCTCCTGCACAAGGACCAAACTGAAGGGGAGGAATCAGATGCCTCACCTGAAGTCAGGCAAGATGGTGGGGGTCCGGACCGGCCAGGAACGGGGTGCACCTCCGGCCACGAGCGCAAGGAGGCGCCATGGGCCCACCGCGAGTCCTGGCCACGGGATCCGCAGACAGGGACAGCTGTTCTGGATGGGCACACGCGCTCACAGCTCCCAGACTTCGTAGAGAGGAGGAGGTGCCTGGGGTTCCATGGGCGTCCGGGAGCGGTGCGGAAGAATGAGCAGAGGCTGAACTTGAAATTTGAAGTCCGGAAAACCAGCTGCCTCTCCCCGCTGTGTGACCTCTAATGAAACATTTGACCTCTCTGAGCTGAATCTATAAATATAGAAATATAACTCCCTCCCCCTCCGCCACTGCAACCCAGTGGGCCAAAGGCTCCTACAGCTACGAAATGAGATCAATGATTCAGGCTAGCGGGGCAAACTAGCCCCATGCATACAGGAGGAATTCGCGCCTTTCTGCACCCCGGAACTGAGCATCTGAAGCCCCTCAGTCACGCGTGCCTGTCGCCGCATCCCCGTTTCGTGGACGCGCACATGAAGGCTCAGAGAGGTCGTTCTTTGGTCTTCCAACGCCAGCACCAGACTCTGTCCCTTTCTCGTCCAGCGGGCACTCCCTGGGAGCACTGTGCTCAGGTGACAGAGTACCGAGAGCCGCCTCGGATCTTCCACAGCGAGGGGATGCTCTGAAGGAGGCCGCGACAATTTAGCCCAGTGACCCAATGTTCGGACCCACCCCGCCCGGGCCCGCTCCGCCAAGGCCAAGGAGCGTTCGAACTCTGTCCTCATCCTGGCTTCTAACCCGGCAGCGACCCGCCGTCCCCGTGCTTCCCGGACTGCGCTCCCGCCGGCGTGGGTGCTCGCGGCCCGCGCGGAAGGCAGAGGGCTGGCTCCGCGGGCTCCCCCGCCCCGGGCTCTCCGCCTGCGCCCTCAGCCAGAGCTGTGCGGGCCAAGCCCCTCTGCTTGGGGAGGGATCGCGGGCTCAGCCCGGGGGAGGTGGCCCGCCCCGCCGCACGCCCGCGCCCTTTGCTGCGGCTGTTTGCACACACGTAATTAGCTCTCATTACCCAGGCTTTCAGTTCGCGGACTCCGGGCCTGAGAGCCTCGACCGCAGGGAACTCGGCGGTGGAGCACTGCCGCTCCGCGGGAGCCCCTCGGCCCCGGCGGGGGGAATGGCTCTATCCGAATCCCCAGACCCTTGCCTCGTGTGTCCGTGTGCGCCCGGATGTCTACACGAACACCACGTGCTGGCACATGAGAGTCTTTGTGTCCGGGGCTGTGTCTATCTACACCCGCGCGGTGCAGGACGAGGCGGGGGAAGGTGCGCAGGAACCCCGCGCTGATGCGGAGAGGAGGGGTAGAGGACGGGGGCCGGGGGGGATGATTCTCAGCTGCGAAGGGAGGAAGCGCTCGCGTCGCGCTTTCTCCGGCCGCGGCAAGTCCTGCATAAAAGCATGAGCCGTGCGGGGCAGCGGCGTGACCGAAATTCCCCCCCACTCTCCTGGACTTTTGCTGTGACAGCCCAGCCGAGGCGTCGCCGACCGAGCCCAGTGCCCTGGGCCCAGCAGCCGTTTGAACCCGCCGCCACCTCGCGTCTGAGCGGGCCCTGGGCGCTCCTTCCTACAGGTGGTGGAGCCAGAGCCCAGAGAGGTTAGGGGACTTGCTCTAGGCAGCGAGGCTGGCCCAGGGCGCCATGCTCCACTCGCTCCACTGGGAAACAGGAGGTCTGCGGGGGGGGGGGGGGGGGGGGGGGGGGGGGGGGGGGGGGGGTGGGGGGGGAGGTGGGAAACGCCCCTGACTCCCGGGTCCTCCTCTTTCAGATCTGGAATCCCTAGCACTCAGCGACCCTGGTCCTGCGTACTGGTCCTGAGTACCCAGTCGGCCACCAGCTGCGTCCCTCCATCTCTCTCCCTGTGGCCAGTTCCGCCTGGTCTACGCTGAAGGGAATCAGAGAGCTCAGCCCCAGGGGCCTTCGTTGGAGGTGTCCTCCGGGGTCTGTCCCCCTCCCACGCCCCTCCAAGCAAGATTTCTCAGCACACACGCCCTGCATCTTGAGCCTTGTGTTCCTCCCTTTCCTTTCCAGGGTTCTGTGCATGCCTAGGTCCCGGCCTCTGTTGAGTCCCTCTCCCAGTCTCTCTCTTGCTTTCTGACCCAGTTTACTCATTACCCCGTGTCTCGCTGTGCCTTTGTCTGGAGGTCTTTGCCTCTCATCGGATCTTGGCCTGTGAAGCACACAACCACCCACCCTCTCTGCCGCCCCCGCAAAGGAACACACACCGGCAGAATCCGCCTTTTCAATAAAAAACGACAACTGGGAAACAGAGTGAATTAAAAAGCATTAACTTAAAAACAATCCATGTGTCTGCAAATGCGTTCCAAATGGCAGTCCTTCGGGCGGAGGTGGAAGGGGGGCAGGGCGAGGAGGGGGCGTGTGGGCCACATGTTCTGGAGCCCCAGACATAAAGTGTAGGGGGCTCAGCGCCTAGCGGTAGACCCCTCCCACTAGCCACCTGGGACAGCATTGTCTAGGGAAGGGGACTTTGTCTATGCCCTCACTCCCAAGGACTCCCACCTGGTTCCCTGGACCTTCCCCGTGATTCTGGCATCTGCTGGTCCCTCCTACTCCCCCAGTGCCTCCAAACCTCCCTATGCTGACCCCAACTCTCCTTTTGCACCAGTCCACTCCACACCCGTGGGCAGATTCCGTTCTCTTCCTCCCACCACCAGTCTTCCACCCCATACTAGGACCTTGCCCTGCCCCACCCCCATTCTGCCCTCCTGCCCCAAGACCACCCAGCAACCCTGGCTCAGTAGAAGTAGCTAGAACAAAGCTTTCCTTGGCCTGAAGAGACTCCTGGGAGCCACCCGCAGAAAGG
Source organism: Spilogale gracilis (assembly GCA_004023965.1). Classification (NCBI taxonomy): domain Eukaryota; kingdom Metazoa; phylum Chordata; class Mammalia; order Carnivora; family Mephitidae; genus Spilogale; species Spilogale gracilis. The sequence goes on from PITA01003771.1 coordinate 28,928, forward strand.
GCCCTCTAGTCCCAATACCTGTAACTGCTCTATCATGCCGGAAGCTAATCAAAATTGTGTCTCCAAGGGCCCTCCTCTCCCAGAGGTAGAAGGGGGATGCTGTGTTTTGAAGCCCCTTATCAAGTGGGGGCACTCCCCTCCTCGTGGAAGTACGTCCTGCTGCCACCCCGTCCACTCTCGGCAACCCTCCTTTACCCCTTTCCCTGGGAAGTGGAAGGATTGGAGTCCATCAATCAGGATATAATTAGAGAAATGGACTGGGCGGGGTGCCCAGATTTCTACTGCTTTCTCAGTGTCTTCTCAACTGCGAAGGAAACCCTGACCACAAACCAGATGGGAGGAAGATCGGGATTCTTAGCCTTGCTCAACTAATGGTAATGACTAATGATAGAATAGTAATCATAATAATATAGCAGCAAACCCTTGTGGAGCTCCTGCCATGGGCTCTCCATACATTAGCTCCAAGAAATAACTAACAGCTCTATAACTCTGAGCAATAGGATGCCCTACTGGGGCCTTAGTTTCCCTATCTAGCAGGAAGGGGTGGAACCTTGCAGTGTAGATAGTGAGTCTGAAACATCTGTGATCGAACCAAAATCTGGATAAGGTGTGTTTGTTGCCACCGTTCCACCTGTGCAATGAAGACACAAGGAAGTCAGCCAGGAGAAAGCATGCTCCCAGTTACTCCGTGTTCTCAAAACAACAACACATAAAGAAATCATCGCTTTAAAAAAAAATCCTAAGAGTTCTCGCCCCAAATTATTCTTCCTCCTAACAGTCAGCAGTTAGCTGTTCGATTCTATTTTTATTTTTAATGATAAAGTGGTTCTGGGCTCATTATACAAGGGAGACTTTCCCAACTCTTCCAGCAACCACTGCATCGGAAACCTTACAGGGCTTACCGGGCTCTGGGGGAGCCCAGCACGAGGCCAGACACTAGTGATTCTAACAGGACAATGCTGACTTGCATCTGATTCCTGAATCTGGTATCAGATATCTGCTCTCCCATCTGATCTGTCCTCCTCACATCCAATGCCAGTAGGAGACTATGACTGAGAATCAGGCTGGGTTCTGAGAATTTCTGTTGACAGCTTCTCTGTATCTATCTTGCCAGATGCCCTCATGTGACGTGTGCTCTCACCTGTTCCAGGGAGGCTGTGAAGGGGCACTGACTGCATGCATGTAAGTCTAGGTGTGTGTGTGCGTGCACACGTGTGCAAGCATGTGTCCGTGTGGGTCCATGGGTACAGGTCTCAGGGTATCTCGGGTTATTCGTGTGAGTGGATGTGCTGGATGACGTCCTCTACCTCTCTGTTCACATGTGTGGGTCTCCCAGGATTGGGGCCCATGAATCTGGGCAAATTTGTGTGCTGTGACTTTGTGTCTTATTTATGTAAGAGGGGAGACACATGTGGACATGTCCTGTGTGCTTGCACTAACGAGCTTGCCATTTTCTCCGCAAACATGGTGGAAGTTTCTATGGAGAAGCCACTCCGTCAAGGCCCCCAAAATGCCAATTGAGTAGTCTCCAGGCTCCAGAGCCAGCAGCCAGAGCCCCTGTCTGGGCTGGGGAAGAGGAACAACAGATTTTGAGCATAAACACAGCTCTCTGTGCTGAGCATTCTAATTCAGCAAGTCAAGTAGAAAGCCTGGGCAGCCACCTGCTAATTAGCTACCCTGGGGAAAAAATTGCCTGTGTTGGAGTGGATAATGTGTTTGCCTGTTTCCGTGGGATCCTTGACCACCTGAATGCCCCCCCATCTCCTCCCATCCTCCCCCATGGGTCTGTCTCCTGCACTCCCAGCTCAGAAAGACAGAGCTGCGTTTCGCTCTAATATATCGGCTTTTTCAAACAGGCCAATCGCTAAGCAAATGTCATTTGGGCTGAAGCTCAGAAGGCTATAAATGAGATAAATGATCCATTTGAATAGATGAAGATGGGTCCCAAGCTGGATGAAGATGAGCTAATAAAGTTCCCCACAATGTCAAGGACAGGTTCCAGGTCCCCTCGCCAGGAAAACTGCTCTCAGAGGCCGGGGCTCCTCTGCAGCATAGAACACATCCTCCAGTACACACAGCTGAGGAGTCAGGCTCACCAGACGCTCAGTCCCAGAAAGCCCCAGAGCCCCTCTACCCAGGTCCCTTCAGCAGCTGCTATGAGCTGGTGGGAGCAAGAGCCATGCCAGGCTGGGCTGAGGGACAGCTGCCTGCTCTGGTCGGAGTCATGCCCTTCCCTCGCTTATACACATACATGTATACCCATGCTGCACGTGGATACACTCTCACTTGCAGCCCGAGCCCGTGACTTTAACCTGTGCTAGGCTCTCATGTACACAGTAGGTCTGCCATGCATTTCAAAGGATTTGCATACACCAGATTGACAGCTAACCTTTAATTAGATCTTGTGGAATACCTGTGCATCAGAAAGAGGAAAGACTATAACAGATTCATGGGAGGCCAAAGCAAGGCTCCCCTGATCCTGGCCTTGGTGGACATTCCTAAGACATGTATATTAATCTCTAAGGGGGCTGGAACATGTAGCCTCAAGAGAGGTCACTGAGCAAACATGATAAAGATGGAGGGCGAAAGATCCAGTTGATAAGGTCAGTGTTCCTACACGTACGTTGAAGCCCTAACCTCCAACGTGATGGTGTTAGGAGGTGGAACCTTTAAGAAGTAATTAGGTTTAGATGAGTCTAAGGTGAGGGTGAGTCCTTTGAATGGAACTGGCATCCTTATAAGAAGAGGAAGAGAGGGGCGCCTGGGTGGCTCAGCTGGTTAAGCGACTGCCTTTGGCTCAGGTCATGATCCCAGATCCTTGGGATCGAGCCCCGCATCAAGCTCCCTGCCCAGCGGGAATCCTGCTTCTCCCTCTCTCACTCCCCCTGCTTGTGTTCCCTCTCTAGCTCTGTTTCTCTCTGTCAAATAAATAAAATCTTAGGGAAAAATAAAAAAGAGGAAGAGAGACCAGAGCTCTTCCTCTTTCTTTGCCATGTGAGGACACAGTGAGGAAGCAGCCATGTGCAAGCTAGGGAAAGGGCCCTCACCAGGAACCAAACCTGCCAGCAGCTTGATCTTGGATTTCTCAGCCTCCAGAAATATGAGAAAATAAAAGTCTGGTGTTTAACTCACCCAGTCTATGGTATTTTGTCATGACAGCCAAGCGGACTAATACAGAAATGAACAAGGAATTATACTTGCACACATTGGCAAATATTGATTCACATATGAATACCAATTATTGATACACTCCTAGAGCAAGAGTAATGCCCCTCCTACCACCACTGCAGCTTATCACCCTGCTCAGTGTTTTACAGACTTTACCTTGTTCTCAAGATAGCCCCAAGAGGGACCCATCTACTGGCTTCATTTTCTCAAAAAAGATTAATTCCTGAGTAACATCCTCATGGTTGGTTACACAACTGCTGTACAACAGAGTCAGGATTTGAGCCCAGGTCTCCTGACTTCAGTGTGCATGCTCTGTAGGGAGAACAGAGATCCCAGCCCTCAAAGCTAGGGGAGGGAAGCCTCACCAGGGTCCAGGGAGAACAATCCTGCTGTGCCCGTGAGACCAAAGCGTCCATGCCCCAGCCTTGTACCTTATAACCCAATACTATGATTGGGTACAGCTGTCTCCCAGGGCCCAGATCCACAGGCATCCCTGAAGCCACTGAAGAACTGGCTTGTGACTTGTGTTCAAAAGAATGACCACGATACAGTGATGAGGTAAGTTGATTTTCATCTGTGCCCAGCCAAAAGACAAGGCTTAGCTCCAGTGTTGACATTTTCTGAAATGCAAGATTATTTTATTCTTAACACGAAGTCACTTTTCATATTAATACAGCTACATGTTTTGAATTAATGATGAGACCATTTGATCATGCATTTGGACGTGATCTCTAACTCAGCTCCCCCTTACACACCCAGATTCCCTCATGTCTAGTTCACTGGAGCCCCACCTCTCCTGGGATCCCCCTTACCTCCCTCCTGAAGCCCTTCGTGCCTGCCCAGAGCTGTCCTGAGGATATTCTGGAGTCTTCACCGAGCCTGGCCTGCAGAAGGGCCTACAGACATGTCACATTCTTTCAGCTCTGGAGCAGCACCCTGGCTGGCTCCCTCGGAAGAAAAATGAAGGTCTTCCTGACAGGCAAGCATAAATATTTTCTTTCCCAGCCTGGTTCAGATGGGGATATTTGCTGTTAATAAAGTGGCAGCTGGCTATCTGGGAGTGTCTGAGCGTGGCCTTCTCTGGCAGGGAGTGTGACATCCATCTCCACCGGCACCCCGTCAGAAGACAAGACTTCGCTGGTCCGCTTCCTTTGGAACGTGCCTCAGATAGCAGAAAGCGGGCAGGGAGCATTCACGCCGGGCCGCTTGGGGCTTCTATCTCTTGAAGGGCTGGGAGGTGCCGCCGGGGTTTGCTGCTCTTGGCAAGCAGGCCTATCAGGACGGTGGCCATCGGGTACCTGGCAAGGCTCTTTGTTTAGGCCCCACATCAAGCAGTACAGCTTTATTTATGGGACAGGAAGAGGTGTGCTGGAGCAGACCGGGTCTTCCCACTTTGAAAGGTGCTCAAACCAGAAAAGGCAACACGACGTAATGGGAAATCATGCTTTTCTTTGCAGCATGTGGCCTGGAAATGGAGCTGCGAGGCCCGGAAAGGTTTTGAAATAACATTTCGGCCTGGAGTCCTCCCTGCCCCCACTTGGAAATAGGTGTTAGGATGGAAAACAGGGCACCTCTCCTCACCACTCATCACCAGCCAGGGCTGTTTGAAATGAAAACAAAAAATTCTTCTTTAAAAGAAAATGTGTTTTCCAAAGTACTATGAACTCTCTTCTTGACTTCCAAGCCCACAAAGGACAGTGTGAAGGCCCGATTCGCAGCTAGGAGCTAGAGAGAATGTTCTGGGAACGAGCTAGGCTGCTGGAGTTAGGCATCACCAATCTCCAGGTTCTTGGGGTTACTCTGTGGCAAGACTTGCCCTCGACCAACAAACACTTGATGAGTGCTAGGCCTCTGGGTGATAAAAAGATATGAAGAATTCAGGTCAAATCTCGGCTGTAGATTGCCTTGGGAAAGTTATTCGACCTTTCTATGTTTTGGTTTTCCTATATGTACAATGGCGACAATAATACAGATTTCACAGGGCCCACTGTGGCACATGATTGCTCATCAGGGCTCGGCAACGTGTTGAATATTGTTGGAGCTCACAAAGGTTTCCTACAGCCTGCAGTGTAAGGAAGAGCTCCTCAGTTTTGCAGTCAATACCTTTTGGGATCTGACCCAACCAATTCTTCCACCCAGTGGCCAGGCTTCTCCTACTGAAATCAGCATGCCTGCAAGCCCGGCCTACCCACAGTTCCTCGGTCATGACACACTGCTGCCTTTCCCATGTGCCGGTCCTGCTGTTCTACACATGTGTACGCCATGCAGCAGTCCATTCCCACCTCGTTGTATCTTCCACCTGGATACCCATGTCTTCAGAGATGACAGTAACTACCACTTACTTCGTGCCATGTTATCAGATGCTTCTCCTATACCATCTTCAAACTTCAGTTCACTAGGTCAGGGAAGACAGAGTCAAGAGAAAGAAAAGAGGGGACCAGTAAAGAGTTTCCAGAGGGGAATCATATGGTCATATTTATTATTAAGGAAAGATCCCTCTGGGCCAGAGAGGCAGCCAGGGGTAGGAGGAGGCTGGGGTCAGAGAGAAGGCTGAGAAGAGAAGACAGTGGCTGCAGCTTTTGGAAGGAGAGGTGGGGCTGGAGCTGAGCTCCTCCACTTCACTTACCCATTCAATACCTATTTAGTGGTGAAAAAATCAATGCAAAATCCCTGCCCTCCTGGAGGAGAAACAGATACTAAACAAAATAAATAAGAAAAACATACAGTGCTTTAGATACAGACGAGTGCTATAGAGAAATACCATACCGAAGGAAAGGAGGGGGATATGGAAAGAAGCAGCCAGGGATAAAATTATAAGTACCTTGAATACAAAAGGCCTATGGTAAATTTTGAGAAGCGGCCCCAAGGAAGTGAGAGGGCGGCCTGCAGATGCCTGGGAGCGCATCCCCGGCAGTGGGGTGGCAGAGAGATGGGGTGGGGGACGAAGGCTCCTAGCTGAGGCTGTGGGCATGCTCCAAGAGTAGGAGGGAAGCCAAGGGGCTAGAGGAAGGCTCAAGAGGGAGAGGATGAGGCAAGGTCAGGGATGAAAAAGGGCCTTGAGGGTCCCAGCAGAGACTCCTTACAGCCCTTGGAGTCAGCACCCTGAGGCTGTGCCTTGGGCAGACCCCTCCCTGAGCCTGATTTCTCACCGCAGAGGGTACACACGGTGCTGGGCATCACTGCGAAAGCCTTGAGGTTCATTCCTTGCGCTGAGCCAAAAATCAGACCCCAGAGAGGCCCTGAGACTCTACACGTTAAGGTCTGCAGCCCTCTCCAAGGTGGATTTTGCATTCTCCCACAGGAGAGGGTGGTGTTGGTGCTGACCTCAGGGTGCAGAGGGCCTGGCTATGGGTGAGAGGCTGACTTTGGGCAACCATGACCTCTAGGCCTCGGGCCCATAGATACTAGGTCATGTGGCATGGATTCTTGCCCTAGTGAGATTACCCTTCATCCAGCATTCATTCATTCTTTCATTTATGCTCCTCAGTATTCATTTACACATTCATTCCCTCTCTTACTCTGTTTGCTTCCTCCTGTCTTCACTCCTTCCTCACACTCCCTTACTTACTTATTAATGTTCCTCCCTCGTGGCATTTTATTACAAGAGTAACTAAATAAGTACTAGATCGTGCAACTCTCTGTAAGGCTGGCTTCTCAGCTAAAAGGTAAGGGCGTGAGGGCAGAGAAAGCACGTCTCATTCACAGCTTACATCAGCACTTGGCCCCCAGCCTGGCCCACGGGATGTGCTCTGTAAATGGAGGCCCATATCCCTTCATTCACAGCACACCCTTTCAAACCTCTGCTTGGGCCAAAATCTCAGCCTGGCACATTTTAGAAGACAGATAAGAAAAAAGAAAATAGAGAGATAAGCATTTACCTAAACTCATCTCCCATCCATTCACTTATTCATTCTTCAGTAAACATTTACTGATACCACTCAAGACGAAATCCTTTGCTAGAAATCCCCTCACTGAGGATGATCCACGGAAGGCTGAGGTTGGGCCAGAGCTGAATCTCAAAGAACAGGTAAAATTCCAGGGATGGCAGGGAGGAAATGTGGTCAGGGAGAGGGAACAGCATCAATGGAGACTGTGAGAAACTTCCCAGCCCAGTGGGTTCCGGTGGCAAATGGTGTTGCCTATGGGATGATAGAGGCTGCCTGCTCTCAGGATAGCTTAAGGCAAATCATGGAGGGCTTCAATTGCTGGGTAAGGGTTCTGCTCTGCTCTAGGGGAGACTGACTTGGGCCTTTTCCAAATGCGGGGGGAGGGCAAGGAAGCACCAACAGTTTCAAGTTGGTTGCTCCTTGTGCCGTGGGATTCCTCGTTTTCTCTAAGAGGAAGCAAAGGCCTTCAAGAGATCCCTAAGGTTCCCCAACAGGACACACCAGCACAAGTGGCTCTCACAAAGCCCTGTGATAACCTTAATGCAAGGTATGTGACCCACACTTGCCTCCCCCAATACTAGAGCAGGGGGAAACCAGGAGAGTATTTAGGGGCAGTGAGCTGGATATCTGGACTCATCAGAACCTCCTGGGTCCTCTCAGGAGCAGCGCAGGTTTCTGTGGAAGCATGGAGAGGCAGAGCGCAAGCCGGGGCACCTAGGGCCCTTAAGCTCACTAGGGAGCCTATCTTAGCACTAAATGAGGAAGTGTCAAATGTGTGGGTGCCACGGTTCTAGCCAGCAGGTGAGGACCTAAACAAGGACACAGGGTGCCCAGCCTCTAACTCTGCAGCTTCCCCAGTCCTCTGGACCCTGCAGGGGCCCCGGCAGAGCTCCTGGCCTCCTCTTGGCCCCCCGACTGACAGAATTTGCTTCTGGGCTTAGGCTTCCTAGGGACCTGAGATCCTCGGGCTAGGCAGGAAGGAGAGTAAACATGAAGTAATGACAAAACAATCAGGATAATTTTAATGCTTATTCTCTCCTATGTAAATGCACTCGGCTCACAGAGCACCTTCATAATCCTGATCTCATTCAATCCTCATAAAAAGCTGAGGGGAAAAGTGAGTGAGGAGGGTTAGAATTCCTATTTTAAGGACGAGAGAACTGAAGCCCAGGGAAGTAGAGTGGCTTTTCCCAAAATCATGTTTCTGTTTATGTGTTCTGTCTCAAACTTCCAAACCAGTAAGAGCACAGCATCCTGGCTCGGTGAAGATGGTGTGTGTCCTCGATGTGAATGGCAGTTAAGTGTTTCCTGTGGTTACCATGCACCATAGAAGGAAACTGTGCACTTTCCTCCTACTTTCTTGTGACTTGTGCATTCTGAGCTGAGGCAACAATCTGCAGCAGGGTCAGGGCTCAGCAGTGTGGGGATCAGGACTCAGTATGTGACTAGGATCTGGGAACAGCCAAGACAAGAACCTGAGTCCAGTCATCCTGACCCCAGCTCAGTGTCATTGCCACATTACCTGCCCTGATCTGACGCAGGCAAGACCCTTGCTACACTGATAGCCTCCCCATCTGGTGTCAGAAGGTGTGAAAAGGGAGGCCTCTCAGGGGCTTCGCTGTTGTAACCAGATCGGAGCCCAGGATGTGAAGGTGGAGAGTGTGAGCAGGCTGTCCCCAGGTTCCTCGTGTGGGAGGGGGAGGTCACTAAAGCTACCCTTGACTTACCCCCTAACCTCTGCCACGTCCTCCTCTCCAGCCTCAGGGTCTTCTCCACTTCCACATCTTGTAACTTTGGAATTGACAAGGCATGCCAACTGTCAAGGCCCTGGGACAATTACACACTGGCACCCAGCTTAAGAAAGCATCCTTCCTATCTTTGTTGACCAGTGGCCTGGAGGTGGTGGTGGGGGCACATAATGAGATCTCTTGGGTGCTGTGAAAAACCGTAAGAGGAAAATCATTGAAAAGGTGACAGAAGGGAGAAATCAAAGACAAGTTGCATTCTGAAAAGGAAAGGGGGAGAGTTCCTGGTCAACCTCATGGTCGTTTGAAAACTCTGGACTCCAGGTCTGACTCCAACCATCCATAGAGCTCAGGCTGGTGTGAGAAGCTTTATGGATTTGCTTCCTTTATTGGGTCCTCAGAAGAGGATATGAAGCCCAAGCAACTCTCTGGAGACAGGACCCCTCAAAGGAAAGCTAAGATTAATGGTTTCCCGAAAACCTCCAAGTTTACTCAAGGCCGGGTAGAGCCAGCTGTCCTCAGCTCCCAGGTTTGAGAGAAGGAGGTCCTGGAGGTAAAGGAGAACCCAGCATTTCCCACAATGCCTTTTCTTCTGTCGCCTCCCAAGGTTCCCAGCACCGACTCCAGGGTGCTGTGACCCCAGGGATCTCCTCCCTCACTGAGATGATGGGGTACCTGAGGCTAGGGGAGCTGGTGGGCCAGCCCAGGTCCTAGACAATCAGTGTCAGAGGAGGAGCTCAGACCCAGTGCCCAGCCGGGGCCTGCCTCCCTGAGCTGTTATCACTCGAGTGACCTCCGAAGCCCAGTCATGAGATACTTGAGCCATTCTGACCAAAGAAAACAAAATTGCTAGGGCCCTGGCCTTGAGGCACCTCTGTATCACCCCATGCATATCTGAGATAAGAGTCACCCAGCAGGGCTCAGCGAGGTGGCCCGAGTGTCCCCCTCCACCAGCATGTAACCAGACCAAGGGTGCTTGCCCTTTCCGGGAAACCCCGGCCCCATGCTCCTATAGACACTGGCCCAGGCCAAGTAGCTCTGGACAAAAATGTTTCGTTGACAACCCTCCTTTACAGGCACAAGAGGATGGTTCCTGACACGGCCTTCTAGTCTTCCATGGCCCCTGTGTGCAGGGTAAATTTTATTTCTGGGCTTAATTAGGGGACATGCTATAAATATTCATGCAGCAAAATGAGCCCTGGCTCACAAGTGCAGCTGCTTCCCGCTTGGGGGAAATTAACATTGTTTCCCAGCCCGTGAGTAATGAGGCTCCACGGCTGGAGAGAGGAGCCTTTTCAACAGCCTCTCCAGGACAGAAAGAGAGAGTCACAGTCAGAGGCACCCCGCCCCAGGGAGCCACCGGGGCCATCCCAAGCCCCTCGGCCTCTCCAAAGCAGGGCAGAGCAGGAATCTCCTAAGGATAGGCTGGGAAGGGAGCCCTCATCAGGGTGCTGGGCAGAGCAGAAGATGCATGCTCTGTGTCTGGAGAGCAGCAGTTAGCAAACTACAGCCCGATCGCCAAATCCACCTGCCACTTGTTTGGGGGAATAAAGTTTTACTGAAACACAGCTGCTCCCATTCATTTCATGACTGGCTACAACAGCAGGGGTGGGTAGCCTGGACAGGGACCTTCTGGCTGCCAAGCCTAAGATGTTGGCCGGCCCTTTACAGGGGAAGTTTACTAACTCCTGCTCTAGAACCTTTCTCATCCAGAATGTTTATTATTATTCATAAAAGCCCCCATAATATTGAATTCTCTGGGCTCCCAGGAATGTGGAGTGGTTTTAGAATCTTGTGATCTTAGACTCTCGGGTACAGACTGTGAGACCAGAGTCCAGTCTCACTCCCCCACTTCCTCAGCCGTGTGACTGTGACTAGGCGACTTACCATTCCCTCTGTCCACGTTTCTTCATCTATAGACTGTGGGTGATAACAGTACCTATCATATAGGATTCTTGTGAAGATTAAGCCAGTGAGGGTGCCTGGGTGGCTCTGTCGGTTAAGCATTGGCCTTTGGCTCAGGTCATGATCCCAGGGTCTTGGGATCGAGCCCTGCATCAGGCTCCTTGGATTCTTTGCTTGGCGGGGAGCTGGCTTCTCCCTCTCCTTCTGCCCGTGCCCCCCCCACCACCACCACCACCATGTGCACTCTCTCTTCTCTCTTCCTCTCAAATAAATAAAATCTTTTTTTTTTTTTTCAAATAAATAAAATCTTAAAAAAAAAAAAAAACAGTGAGTGAATATTCGTAAAGCCCCTAAGAAAGCATTTGACACAGGGGAAGCATTATATAAATATTCAATCACCCATACTTTCAGAATCCTCAAAGTATAGGATCTTAAAACCCCTACAAACCTGGGCCTGTCTGATCTTAGCCTCTCAGCTGGGCCAGGGGAACCACAAGTTTCTGTCTGTGCTAAATGCTTTAGGCTCATTGCCTCATTTACTCTCCAAAACAAACAACTCTTTGAAGTAGGAATTACTGCGTATTTACATATGAGGAAATTGGGATTTTGCAAAGTTTAGGAGACTAACCCAAGGTCACACAGGGGTGAACTGTAAAGCCGGAACAGAAGTCCCGGTGTTCCTGACTCCAAAACCTGTCTCAGATAGTCCCACCTCTCACCCTGTGCCACAGTCCCTGTTCTGTACCATTTCAGGGCTTCCCAGCTGCTGCAAGACCCCACTGTGACAGGGAGCTCGCTACCTCTGGAGACGGCTGGCTCTCTTGCTGGAGAGCTCACATTCGCCCACCTCTTGATCCTTAGGTCTGTCTCCTCCCAGCTCTGCAAGCCCTAGGTGGGAAAAAGCCCTTCTGGGACTATTCACCCAACTTGCTGGGAGCCACCAGTAGTCTGGGCCTTGGGCATTTGCAACAAATTAGACTTGGGTAAAAAGACTAAGCTCTAGAGCTTTGGACAGAGAACTCCTCCGGGAAGCCCCCCTTGGTGCCAAGAGACAGTAAGGACCTCCCTTTCTCCCCAAGGCCCCCACCATTCCTGCCTGAACCATCACACTCGATAAGACCAGGCTCAAGACCAGGGGATATTAATCCCCTGGGCCCTCTGATCCTTGTATTCTGTCTGCTCTCTGCTACAGTGGTTTGAGACCTAACCCCTCCTGGAGTCCGTGGTGCAGTGACGCCCACCAAGGCTCTGGCATCACACTCATTCTCAAACCTTTCTCCACCAATAGGGGCTCTGCCATTCCCACTGGCAAAGCCATGCCCCCTGAGACCTAGAGGGGAGGATGAAAGGAAGAAAGAAGCAGGGGAGAGGCCACTGCAACAGAGCCTCTGAGAGCCGGACGGCATGCTAACCTCTGTCTCATGGAATCCGGACTAGGCAGGGAGGAACCCTACTTCAAAGAGGAGGGAATAGAGGCTCTGAGAAGAGCTCAGACTTGCTTTAGGTTACAGGGATAGGAAAAGAAGGAAGGACACACTAATGAAGCATTTTTTGTATGCTAGGTGCATTCACATATATGTTTTATTTCCGCATCACACACACACAAAATCAAGCTCAAAGGGAGGTATTTTTACTCCTGTTTTCCAGGTGTATGAGGCAATGCTCAGCGAGCAGGGGTGGCCTGTCCCAGCAGGCATGGGGCTGGAAGCAGACCTCAATGGCCAGGAGAGAGCCCTGTCACCCACCCCTGGCCGTCCTCCCAAGGCTCAGCACGCATCCTTTTGGGGAGTGGAAAAGGAAACACTGGGCCCTTTTACAGGGTTTCCGTGTGCCTGACAGGGAGCCCCTGAGGATGGCCGGCCTGCCACGGATGGGAGGAACAGTTTATTTTCTCTGCGTGCCTCTCTGGAGCCTTTCAAAGGTGTGAAGTTCCGTGGCCTGCAAAGGCTGCCTCTGCCGGCTGCCTGAAGCAGGCCCTACCCAGGCCTCAGCCCCTGTGGGCTCTGGTCTCTTCATGTGCCGCCCTAGGCCCTCACTCGCTGAAAGGCTGGAGAGTGACGGGCCAGAAACCCAACTCCCCGTGTTTATTCACCAAACACAGGGCCGACCTTCTGGGCCCTCCTCCACCATCCAGACCCTCTGCTGCCTCTGGGGAAGAGGGGCTTCCCCCCACTCCCTGGCTCACTCACCTCCAGAGACTGGCCGCCAGGAGGAGCATAAGCATCCAAGCCAAGCCAGCAACCCGCAAGAGAGACGCAAGAGAGACGGGTCAAACACAAGGAAGAACTTTCTGCCCCTGAGGGAATGAATGTTAGGCTCAGAGAAAGAAGGGGGAGTCTCATAAAGTACTGTGCTCTCTTGGTAAAGACTGGGCAATTCTGTCTGAGTTTCTGTTCCTCACGCCTACAATGAGACTGCACGATTTCCAAGCTTCTCTCCCTAACAGTTCTAACAATGTTATGATTCCGAGCCTCACAGCGTGAGACAAGAGCAGGAGATCCCGGTTCTGTCCCAGCTCCACCAGCAACTGACTGTGGGAACATGAGCGAAGTTACTTTGCTGCTCTGGGCCTCGGCTTCCCCATCTTTAAAATGGGCATAAGTATCAAAGGGTAGTTATGAATCAATGGACACAAAATACACTATGATAAGTTCTATCCATAAAGTGCTCCATGAGGGCGAAGTGAATTTGTTATTTCCTCCATTCCTGCCTTCTTGCTTCTTCCTTCCGTCTTCGCCCTCCTCAAGCTTCCTTTGACCCTTCCTCATTTCTTCCTTTATTTCCCCTAAAGGGGAAAGTTACTATGCCCCTTTCTCTACCTCACCAGTTAAGTGAGAAGTGCCGACTGAGAGGTTTTTGTTTGGTTTGAATTTTTTTTTTAATGCAATTAATGCAGTGGCCCTAGGAAGGTCGTGGGCCACAGGAAAATACCTGTGAAGGGTCCAAATCCCCTCCAGCAGTCTTTTCACGGGGTCTGGAATATTCCCCTACTGGGGAATGTCTGGTTGGGTCTCTGTGAGGGGAGGGCAGTGAGAAACCCCAGTCACAAGGTTGCTGGCCTGGACCAAAGGCCTATTTCTCAGTGTTTCCACCTCCAGAGCTGTCGAATCACAAACTGCTTAGACAGAGAGGGGACATTCGTGAACTGTGGGATTGTTTCCTTCTATAATAACTAAGGAGGTTGCACATCTACTTTTTAAAAACCAAACTGCTATTGTTGCTGGTTTTCTGCCGCCCCCCCCCCAACACCACCATTTTTACCGCTGGACTGTTTTGGTTGGACTGATGTATTGTTTGTGTAAATGGACCCATTGCTGGAGGAACTGCCTGGCTGCCTGCCTATAGGGACCAGCTGTGGCACCAAGAGGGTCGGCTGGGGGCTGTCCTGACAGGATGTTTCGGCTAAATAAACTGAGCTAGGGCCCACAGCCTAACGGGGCCCCTGTCAACACCACCCCTCAACCTTATCACCAACACTGGCCTTTCCAGAGATCCCATTTCGAATGTTCCAGCCACAAAGCCCACCCCATTCACCATGAGAAGATGTGCAGTATTGTCAGATGCTAAAAATCAGGCTTCACGTCAAGAAAAGAGAAAGCCTAGTTGAGGCCCTGACAGACCACCAAGCTGGCTGCCCCCCTCACCTTGTGGGGCTGCCCTGCCTGCCTGGATGACTATCCCGGGGCCTGAGCCGTCAGTCCTGTCACTGGTCAGGGTTAGGGGCTCACCGTGTCCGCAGCACAGCCCCCTCACTTGCCTCTTTAACTCACTTCCTTTCATCGCTGACCCGTCCACGGACTTTCAATGGGGCCGCTGCAAGAGAGTCCTCATCCCCTCGGCCCCATTCACCCTGCCCACCCCTCCTTGGCCTTTCAGGCTCCCAGTGAAAGGGACTTGTCCACAAATTGGAGATTTGCCATTGTCCTCTTTGTAAAGGCTCTCCATTTCCCTCAGCCCCACCCCTCCCATCACTGGGATAAGCAGGGGCGGCCCCAGAGGGGTGAGGTAACAGCATAGACACCGAACACTCATGCTTAGAATCGGGACAGGGCCTCTGAAACATGGACTGTGCTTTGGAGCAGGAAGCCAAGATTGAGAGTTCTCCCTGCTTCCCTCCCCCCCCCAGGCGACAAATGGGGAGACGAAGAGTCATGCAGTGGGACCTCGTGATTCCTGGTTTTGCCATCGCATTAGCTCCTTTCCACTGTTTCTTTCAGCACTGAGAAGGCAATGGCCTTTGTCGTTCGTGTTAATCCAATATGCCGCACCATTGAAAATGTGTATGAGAACTGCAGTCAGTAGTTGAGGAAGTTTGGGGTCGTGGTTTTGTTGTTTAGCATCTGAAATCAAAAGCTAGAGCCATGAAAACAGCAATTCTTGGTTGAACTACTTCAAAAATAAATAGAAACACTGGCCTGACGAATTTGAAATTCAACTCACAAAAAGGAAACAAAGCCAAATTGTTCTTTTCCTGTTTCTAATATTTTTGCTCCCACGTTTAGATTATTTAATCCAACTTCCTATCTGTAGGTGGGCCTGCTGTGGCCCAGAGGGGAGGTCTACTGGCCTAGAGGCACACAGCATCAAGGGCGGGGCTGGGCCGGGCACCTGGGGCCCACACGCTCTGCCTCTCAGGCAGCCCTTTCATTTTTGGAAAAATCTCCGGTCCATCAAAATGGTATTCCTAGAACTAGCTGGGCACTGCAATTTGGTTTGGGGGGCTTTGCAGCTTCTAAACTAAATTGTTTTTTAAGGAAAGATTTGAAATTGGCACAAGAGGTTGTTTACAAAGCTTGGTCTGCAGGGCAAATTGCAAGATCTCTTAGCCTTTCTAACTTGAGCAGTTCCCTCCTTAAGGAGTTCTGGGGAGCTGTAGGTGAACACTGGACTGAGAGGGTCTGAGGGCAAGCCGAGCCAGAGAAAAGATCTTTAGAAGAATACAGCCCTGTGTTTAAGTGACCACTGCAAGGACTCTGTCTTTATAATGCTTAAATAAAAAGCAGGAGGTTTTAATCTAAGTTGTTGATCTCTGGCTAGTCCTTTTACAGAGTTTTGCCGGGAACTCACTAGGAAACGAACGTTTTCCAAAGTAGCAAGGTGACTCTGAAGCTGGCTGTTTGGCTTTTTGGGTTATTCCTCCACATTGTAACAGAATCCTCAGTGTTACCATCCACCCCCTTGCTCTGTGTATAGTGTCCCCCCACACCCCAACCCCAGGGTTTATGGCTGGTGAGGAGCCTCCACCTCTCTCTGAACCCCAATGAGGACATGATAACATCATCAACTCATCACTGAGCCATCCTCCTCAAGCCAGCTTCTACCTCCCCCCAAGTGTGATAACCATCAGAGGCTGGTAATTCCCAGCCAATTATCTAATCCACATGTTGTCCGGATTGTGTAAACCCCAGCCTGTGAGGATCATAAAACAAATAAGCATAAAATGGTGTATAGTTTCCAGTGTCCTCTCACCTGATAGGCCAGGCTGCCTGGTCCCAGCCTCGACTGTGGTTCCATGTCCTTCCAGAGGGAAAACGCAGCTTAGGTTCAAATCTAGACCCGTTTGCTGCTGTTTCTGAGACCGAGACCACAGACCACACGCCAGACACACAGGCCTGCCCTGCCCCCATCCTATGCCTCAAAGGGCCCAAATCTTCATTTCACGAGTATGCTAGTCATTGAAATAGTCTTATTGGGCAAGGTACCAGTATGGGGAGTTAAGATTCTGGATGGCTTGAAGAAAGAAAAGCAAAACTGTCCATCAAAAAGCAAATAAGTGTGTGTGTGTGTGTGTGTGTGTGTGTGTGTGTGTGTGTAGGGTTAGGTAAAGATTTGGACTGGGCCAGGAGTGGGGCCAAATAACCTCAAAATCCCTTTTGCCTCTGAAATTCTTCAAGGCCATGTCTAAAAGCCTGTAATTCCCAAATTCTATAATTCATAGATTCTATATTTCTCTAACAAAACAGACACTCTTTGATTCAAATGTTCTGTGATTCTAAGAGTCTATAATCCAATGAGTCTATAATTATAAACTGCTATGATTATAGAAGTCTATGATTCCTTAATTCTACCATTCCATGATCCTAATATTCTGTGATTCTAAGATTATATCATTCAATGTTTTCTTAATCTAATATTCTAACATTCTACCATTCTTGAGTTCTGTGATTCTAAGAGACCACAATTCTGGTTTTCTGTAAATTTTTCGACATTTCTAATGCTCTACAATTCTAGAATTCTGATTCCCTAGTCTGGAAATTCCATAATTCTAATGTTCTATGCCACTAAGAACCTAAAGCATTCCTGTGGTTCTATAAATCATTTTTTCAAGAATTCTAATAGTCTGTAACTCTAATATTCTGGGTTGCCATGATCCTACAAGGCAAAGATATTTTTATTCCAAGGTCCATATTTTGAAGAGCCTATCATTCTAAGATTCTAGGCTCCATGATTTTAATATTGTATGTCCTCCTAATTCCACCACTTCACTTATTTTAGGATTTCATTACTGCAAACAGAGAGTCCCTTCAGTTACAAAGTACAGGAATTAAGCTGCAAAGGGCAAAGAATCCAGTAACTCCCACAGCCGTCCCCTGAATCAGGCAGTTAGCCTGTCCCAGGGCCGCCTAACCTTCCTCCTGGGGTGTGGGGGGGGGGGGGAAGCGTCTGGTTTGTGCTGCCTGGGCTCCAGAGCTGCAGGCAGACAAAGGCATGGGGAGGTGGGGGAGCCCAGGGTTAGGCCGAGGAGTTGGCCCCCATGGCTCCTGGAGGCCCCTCCTCAACTGCCAGGTTTCCAAACATCTGCCAGCATTTGGGTCCCGATTGCTGTCCTTTAAAAGTATCCCTCTCCCCTTTCTTGTTCCCCATCAAGGGCTCCCATGACAATCATTTCAAGCAGCTAATGAGTTTCAGATGGCCTTCAGGAGCCCGGGACGGATGGAAGCTGGGGGGTAAGGGTTCTTAGGCTGAGTTTCGTGGGCAAGGGGGGAGTGGTGGGGGCGGGGGTCAGAAAGAAAAATCTTTTGTAGCTAAAGTGCTATGGGCCCCCCCCCGCCAGGCCTGGAGTCGGAAACTGGAAGGGAGCCCGTGGTCACTCCATCATGTTCTCTAACTCCTCACTCACTGTTTCAAACTTGGATGGAATAAAGACCCAGAAGCATTATATGAAAGCATCGAGGCCTTCCTACAGCCAAGATGTCATTACTCACCTGCTGATGGAAGCATCTTTGCAAAAGCCAGAAGTAATCCTTGTCAGAATCTACATCTTCTGTTGACTGTTGCTGTCCAGGAACATGGGGAGAAGCCCTGGGGCTCGCTGTGGTGCCCTCGGACCCCAAGCGGGGCTAGCTGTGGGGCACGCTGCCCCGGGGCCCCCAGCACTGTGCCAGGGCAGCTCCACCAGCCCGCAGCTCCTTCCCAGGACCGCTCTCTCCCTTTGGAGCACTCGTGTCCCCACAGTTGGCCTGGGATCCCTGGGGGACCCACTGTGACCCCAAGGGGCTTCTTCCCCTCCTACACTGGGGAGCTTGGGGAGACCAGAGGCGTGGGAGAGGGCATCTCAGCTTTCATTTCCATGGCATTCAGAGAGCCCAGGAGGCAGCCGGTGCCCAGAACCTGGCCAGGATTACACAGCGGGTTCTGTGGCAATCTCCCTCCTGGCAACTGGGGGACTTCCGCTGCTTTTAAGGTCTAATTTAGGGATCCACGTAAGTGAGCAGAACATTGAGAAAGGCACAGCCACGCATTTCAGAGGAACTCACACTGCGCAGCCCACCGAGGCCATTCGTGCCCAGGAATTTCGGGGGACAATTCTGCAACAGGATGTGTACAGTCTCAGGTTTGGAGGGGGTCTCTCCTGGCAAGGGAGAGCAAACCTTATAATTAAGGAACTTTGCCATTTCCTTGAAGACATCAACAACAACCACCACGTCCCTCCCCGTTGCCTAAACAGGACAAATCCCCGTTTAAGCAGTTCCTGGTGGTCCGCTCTCACACATGTGCAGAGGGAGAAAAAAAACCTGCCTGGAAGCTGGCCTCCCTGCTTCCCAGCAGCAGCCGCCTCCCTCGCCCCGCCTCAGCACCCCCCCCCCCATCGCAATTAGGGGTAATCTTTTGTTGCCTGGAAAGTGTAAAAATCGCTGGCTTTTCTTTTTGCATGCATAATATCATTTCCCCTCCAAGTGCGTTATTTGGTTTGGGAATTACATCTATTTACAAGAGTAGATGTTGCACAAAGGTTGTGTTTATGTGGAAAATTATATCGGTGACACGGGCTGATTGGCATGTGGAGGCTGGGAGAGTAGGCCGAAGAGGCCTTCTCATCAGCTTGGAATAACAAAATGATTGTATTTTCAGCAAAGCTAATTGATCACATACCTCGCTGGGCTATCTGTTTACTCAAAGGCCGGCCAGGCCCTGGGAAGGTGGAGAGAAGAGAGCCCAGGGGCAGCGGTCACCGCCAGACCCCACCAGCCTTCCAAGGTGCTGAGGTGCAGGGCCAAGACAAGGGCATGGGACAGGTCATGGGGTCATGGGTTTGGACGAAGAGGTGGGCTGACCCTCCTCGGGAAACCAGGCCCAGACCTGAAGCTGGTGAACTGTGCTCTTCCCCCAGGACCCCGGAAGTCAGTGTGAGACACGGAAGGTGTGGGAAGGGCAAGTTAGAGTAGGATCTGGGGCCACGGCAAAGAAAAATGAGCTAGTTCCCATCCTCTCTTCCTTTTGGGAAGCTGACCCAAGAACGGTTTTTCAGCTGGTGCTGAGCTATCCACGCGGCCCCTCGGGAGTGAAAGCACTGGAAACCTGACTGGGAATGTCTGCCTTGCCTGAGGGGGTTCTGTGGGTTTTCGGGGCTGTCTTTGCCGGCTCTGGGGAGCTCTCCATCAGGGCCTGAGCTGCGAGGCTAAATGAGGGTTTGGAGATATGGCTGAGGACAGCATTCAGCTTCCAAATCCACCGGTGGTGAACCTGAGCCCAACCCTGACACCCTCCCAGAACTAAGACCCTGCTTCTGGCCTTTGGGGAAGGAGGTGCTTATCTTGAGGCTTGTGACCAGCTGTTCCTGGGCAGGGCTGAGGGGTGGGGGGGTATGAATCAGTGTGTGAAGGCCTCCTATGGAGATATTAACTTCCCCAAACTGATCCGAAGAGCCCAGGACTCAGGGCCAAACAGCCCACTCACCTCAAAAAGCCCAGTTAGAATTCTGTTTCCTCCAGTTGTGTGGGGGAAGAAAACACAACAATTGGAAAGAGTTAAGCAAGTGCTTGTATTGAAAATGACCAATTACTCTAAAAACGACTTGTTGGGAATTAGTCAAGGAACTGATAAATTTACCACTCACTGCAAACATGAAGTTCCTTTGAAAACCACCCTTTAAAAATAATCTGTCGTCCCCGCCCCCTATATTATGGCGATGGCTGTTTATTTCGCAAACCTCCAGTTGGAGTCAGTCAAGTTACTAGTTAGGCTGACTAGGCACAGCACCAGTCCCCAGTTTGAGGCGTTCCAACTGTGATGTACTCTCCTTATTGCTAATCAGTCTCATGTTTAGCTGACGTTTCCTAAAACAAGAATCAAGAAATCTTTGGGAACCATCAATAAGGAGGAATCCCCAAATCCTAAGTGACCATTGAAGCCCACAGCATTGTTTTACAGACAGGGAGAAGGACAGCCAGCTATTCCAACGTCTGCTGATCCTAGCTGGTGATAGACAAGCCAGGTTTGTGGGTGATTTGGGGATCCTTGCATCAGGTGATACCAAATAAACTTCAGGTACTTTTTCTCCAAGCTCAGCATGAGGTTTTCCCGTTTCCAGGGATGAGCTCCGCAAGCCCCGATTTGCAATCCCAGTGGCGCTGCATATGTGTGTGTGACTATCTGTCCACCATTGCATTTCAAAACCTCTGGCCCTTCCAAAAAGACAAGCAGCTTAGTAATGTGGCACTCTTGGAATTGTTTTTTAATTGGAAACATTTTGCAGTGAAAGAACATTAATAAAACCCGAATCCAAATCAAACTTCTCTGTGTATGTTATTTTTACTCCACAGTCAAATGCTTTTATTAGATTTAAAACTTTCACTATGCTTTTTATCTCTAGCTGTATAATGTTCTACAATTAAAAAAAAAACCCAATGACTTCGAAGTCTGGCAAAATAATATATTTTCTTGGATGTCTCTGTGTGTTGCCAATTAGCTTTGCTGTGAACACAGGCCCCCATCCATCACCCGCCTCTGGGTGGCTGTAAGGGAGACCTAATTTGTTTCAGATGCCCGGTGCTCTCTGAGCCATTCACCAGTGCCTCCAACCTGCTGAGGAGCAGCTAGGCCCAAAAAAAAGAGATGAATGACAAGAAAAACCCGAGACAAGTCACGGGAACCCCTTATCAGAATGGGGCCGGCTCTGCTCTCCCCATGGGAAAATCTCAGCCTCCGTGCCTGCCTCCCAGTCCCATCCCCTCACATCTCCCCACACCCTGTCTTCCATTTCTTCTCCCCTTGCATGACCCAAAAGACCTAAAGCTCACAGGCTGTGAGGCCTTGAGTAGAGAGAATGGAAGGCTTATCCTTTGCTCTAGATTCCCATGGCTGGCGGCTGGCCTTGCCCTCCTGGCAGGTCCCCACCCCCTCCCACCTACTCCGTTTACAAGCCCGACTTTGAAACCTCCAGTTCCCTAGGAATTCTATGAATGCCCAACACAAGCCAAAATAAACTCGTGAAGAAGGAGTTCCTAAAGAAGGTCATAGACCTGTACAGCAAGTGCTAAGCGGCTGGGGCTGAGGTCAGGGTGGTGGAAGGTTGGGGTCAATGGAAGGAAAGGTGGGGAAGGAGGAATAAGGAATGAAGTCTTCCTTTTCTCTACTGAAAAGCGGACTCTCTAAATCCCAGACCCACTGAATCTTAATTTAAGAAAGAAAGAAAGAAAGAAAGAAAGAAAGAAAGAAAGAAAGAAAGAAAGAAAGAAAGAAAGAACGAACTACTAATAGTTTGACTCCTCATTTGAATGAAGCTCTAGCCCAGGGAGGTGAGAGGCTGGTTTACCCCCACACACACACACACACCCTCACCCCCCACCGCCCCACCCCCCCACCCCCGCACTGAAACCAGGTGCTGTGACTCCCAGTCTGGAGACTTCCCTCTCCGTGTTACTGACACAATGAGGGAAGGAAACAAAGGGTCTTTGGGGGCCTGGAGTTGCCTGTTGGAACTCTCTGGAACAGTGCTGCCCACTAGATAGGCACTCACCACACAGAGCTGGTCCATCAAAAATTCAGTCTCCCAGCAATGTCTCAAGGACCACCACACTGGATAGCACCAATATAAAACATATCCATCAGTGTACAGTGTACTATTGGACAGCACTGCTCTGAGGGTCCAAGTTGTTGGCCTTTGAAGACAGAATTGTGGTCATGGTGCAAGACAGTTCCTTCCTCTGAGCTTTCATCAGCCTTAGAACTTCTACTGCCCCCATCATGACACAGGCACCTTGGGGGCAAGGGCCCCATCTCTCTTCTCTTTTCACCCCCATGATGACCAGCACAAGAGAGATTCTTAGAGATTTAGTCTCAAAGCTTACGGTTGGAAAGGGAGCTCAACTAAACCACTCCCGGGGCAAGAATCTGCCCAGAGCCTCCCAGAGGTGGTCCTATCCACCTACTGTCTGCACACTTCTAGGCACAGAGACCTCATTGTCTCCCTAGGCAACCTTAGTCCATTTCTAAAGAGCTACAACAATGAAAATATACTTTCTAAAATCTAGTTGAAATTTCCCCACTTGCATCCTTAACCTTGGCTCTGCCCTCTGGGGTCTCGTAATACTGAGTGTGCTTTTCTTTCTATATAATGACTCTTCTAATAGCTAAACATGGTCCAGTCACGCCCTGCTCCTTTTCAAACATGGAACTCACCATTGATCATCTAATTCTAGATGTGGACTGATCGTAAAAAATAGCTGATGCTAATCTCCCTTAACCTAGAGACTACTCTTCTGTGAATGCCACACACATTTTAAGCTACTACATTACTCTGTAGGCTCATACCGGGTTTGGGTAGTAAAAACCACCCAGGCCATATGAATGGTCCCACAGCTAACAGGATAGACAGGATACATATTGTTCCAGTGGTAAACAGGATAGATATGGTCCCTGCCAATAAGGCTTTTTGACCTGGGTAAGCAGGGTCCCTGCTCCTGTCCCCCTCTCCAGACAGGCCTGCACTTTGGAGTACATTTCTCAAATGTTCCTACGTTCCGCACCAATATCTAGCACTGCCCAGAGCTGGTAGTGCCATACACTCTGAGACCAGACCAAGATTCACATAGGCTCTGGTCCATTCCTCCCCTTCAAGGCTCTTTCCAACCATCTACTGCATGCATGGGGTTGACCAGATGCCCTGAGAGCTCCAGGATTCATTTCTGTGAGTTTGTCTTAGGGCTCTACAGCCAGACCCTAGTCCTGCTAGAACAGCACAGCAAAGGATAACTTCCATTAGCAACACGGTATTTTTTTGGCAGGGTCTCCAGAGTGGTGTGACACACTGATTTTGGATTATTCAAATGTTTGTATAAATAGGGGCCCAGGGCGCCTGGGTGGCTCAGTTGGTGAAGCGAATGCCTTCGGCTCAGGTCATGATCCCGGAGACCGGGAATCGAGTCCCACATCAGGCTCCCTGCTCGGCGGGAAGCCTGCTTCTCCCTCTCTCACTCCTCCTGCTTGTGTTCCCTCTCTGGCTGTGTTTCTCTCTGTCAAATAAATAAATAAAATCTTTAAAAATAAATACATCCATACATACATCCATACATCCATAGGGGCCCAGAGCACCCAGAAGCGGCATTCACAATCTAAGGGGAGGGACAATCTACTCTAAATGTCATGAGAGAAGCAGCACTGGGTGAGCCAAGAAGTAAGAGCCTGGAAGGTTCCCCTTAGGCGGTGTTAATCAAAGTTTGGTCTAAAGAATGAGCCGGGAAAGAGAGTAAAATGGGAGAATTCAGGGTATAGAAAAGTGTGTGTGGAAAGGGCTCTGAGCATGGTGCCGGCCTGGTAATGTAAGCTGGGTGGATTGTTGAGCTTTTCTGAACTCCAACTTAATTGTAAGTCTAAGAGAACAGTCTGTACCTCACAGGGTCAGGTCTTCGTTCAGTCAAAGAATGTCCTGAGAACGGCAAAGCCAGGCCCTGTGAGATGCCAGGGACGTCCAGAAGAGCAAGGCAAGCTCCTGCTTTTAATGCATGCACGATGGCAGTGTGGCCGAGAAGTCCCGACCTCCCTGGAGCCCCACAGCGGGGTTACTTAGCTCCAGCCTTCCTGCCCCTTGAGCTCAATCCTGAAGGAAGCTTTGTAAGAGTTATTGGGGGAGAGAAGATGGGAGCAGCTTTCTACAGTGAAGGAACAGTATGTGCAAAGGCCCAGAAGTCTGAGCAAGACTGTGATATTTGGGGCTTCAGATCCAGTGGAGTATGGTGCATGTTGCCTGTGGCTAGAATTTGAGACCAGAGCCTGAAAGGCCTTGAATGTCCTTTATCATGTGAGTGAGACTGAGCTCTGGAGGATTTTAAGCCTGAAAGTCATCTGATCAGATTTGCAGGTTGCAGTTTCTCTGGAGGCCAGTGTGGGGGCTGGACTGTTGAGTGAGAGGCTGGAGGCTGAGAGGGCAAAGAGGAGGCTGGTGGGATGTCCGGCTGAGAGAATTTGAGGCTATCACCAAGGGGGATGGAGGAGAGGCATGGCCAGACAGAAGGCTCACATAGGAAACCAATTCAACAAAAGGTTAATGGTTGGTGGATGTGTGTGGTAGGGAAGAGGCGGAGCCAAGAATGACTCAGGTATGTGGCGTGTTTGTTCTCCAGCAATTGTGGCAATGTTAGCTAGCATTTATTAGTCATTAATATGTGCTAGGCAACATGCTAAGCATTTTACACACGTGATCTCATTTAATCCTCCCAGCAATTTTGTGAGGTAGCTACCATTTATCCTCCATTTCATGGATGAGGAAACTGGCTCAGAAAGGTTAGGTAACCTGCCCAAATCTCACAGCAGACCCAGGGCTGACATTCAGGGCAGCCCTCAGGGGCTCCATTCTTCTATCCCCCCTGCTTTTCTGTCAGGCTCAGGCTCTGCGTTCCTGCCAGGCCGCCCACACCCTGTCTGACCACCCAGGCACTCAGGCACAGAATCTGTCTCCCTCAAGGCTTTCTTACACAAGAGCAGGGGCTCTGCAACTGAAGAGACCCACACTTAGCCATCCGTCCACACGCAGCACACTCGCTGAGCACCACCCAGGCTAGGCCCCGTGAAGGGCCAGGAACACAGACGGGAACAGACCTGGCCCCTGTCAAGCGTCTCAGCCTGGCACAGGACGGGAGGCCCGTGCCTGCAGACTCCTACCCAGCCACTCTGTCTAAAGGCGTACTCTGCCCGGCTCTGCCTCTACCTCAGTCCCCTTCTGCTTGTTCATAGCCCTTATCAGACGTGAATCATTTTATATTTCTGTTTGTGCTGTCTATCTTCCCCATTAGGGGGAATTTCCCTGTTAACGGGCTCAATCGTGCCCTCAAAAATTGTATGTTGACGTCCTGGCCCCCTGCACCTTTGAATGTGACTATATTTGGAGACAGAATCTCTTCAAAGAGATAATTAAGTTAAAATGAGGTTACTGGGATGAGCTCACATCCAAAATGCCTGGTGTCTTTATGGGAAGAGGTGATGGGGACACAGACCTGCCCAGAGGGAAGCCCATGCAAGGCCAGAGAGACAACAGCCATCCATAAGCCAAGAGGAGAGGCCTCAGAGAAAACCAGCCCAGGCCACACCTTGATTTCAGACTTCCCACCTCCAGAATTGGGAGAAAACAAATTTCTTTTGCTTAAGCTTCTGTCCATCTGTGATACTGTGTTCTGGCAGCCTGAGCCACCCAAGGCCCTTCCTGAAGGACACTGCTCTATTCTCGAGGCCGAGCATCACACCTCGCCCATGACTAGGCAATCAGTAAATATTTGCTGATTAAGTGTGTGTATGAGTGTGTGTGTGTGTATGTGTGTGTGTGTGTGTGTTACACTTACACACGGCCATGCAAGCAAAAGGATCAGCGGGCACATGTGTCCGTGCACAGATGAACTCAAGTGTGTCTGCATGTGCACCATTTGACCTTCACATCCGTGACCCGATGTGAATATGTGTTTGTGGGTGTGCTTGCACACAAGAGAGCAGACTGAGCGGCACGTGCTCATGTGTTGTGAGGAGAGATGTGGTGGGTGTGTGGAGGGTGTGCCTCTGTGGGCCCCTGCACCCAAGAGTACAATAGGCCATGTCCATATGCACACAGGAGTATGAGTTAGGAACTGAGTCTGCAGATTCTAGCCTAGGGCCTGGCTGTCTCAGTGCACCCTGGCACTCACACGTGTCTGTCCTCTGCCTCGGCTCGGACAGTGGCCGTCTCTGTCCTGGCCTCACGTTGGCGAGGGGTCTTCGCTGCTGGTGTTCCCCAAGGCAGAATGGCTCATGGGAACCGCTTCCCGAAGGAGGCCAAGCAGGGTGGGAGCCCTGAGGGGCAGTGGAGGGGAAACGCTGAGCTCCCCTTGGACGCCACCCTGTCCCCCTTCTCCCAGATGGGTTGCTTCCCCGCCACGCTCCTGACCCCACACAGACTGTTCAGTTTGGCCATTAGACCGTGCTTACAGACTGTGTTCCCCTCCTCCAGTGCCCTGACCCCTGCATCTCACTTTTTCTTTTGGAACTCAGATGGCGATGATGACATCAGGTGGTATGCTAAGACAATTGGGATGTTTTATTCCTCCTCCCGAGGTTCCTTCCTCCTCCAGCAGGGAACAGCTCCACACTCACTGCCCCAGGGAGCCCAGCAAAAAATGTCTGACCAGCAAGTGTCCCCCATTCTTCTTTCCCCAAGAGAAACAATGCTGTGCAGAGGAGCTGAGACAGAAATGACGCAGGCTGACTGGGAAGCCCCAGCAAGGCGCAAGTGGCAGGACCTCCCAGACTAGGGCTGTGCTGAGACACAGAGCCAAAGTTAGGATGCCCTCAGGCAGAAAGGACAAGGATGGCCCAGATGACCCGGTGCTGGGGCCCAGCCCCAGGCAATAGTCGGGACCAAAAGGTGGGGACTGCTACGGGGAAATGAGGAGACCAGACTCGAAGAGTGGTGTGGGGATCTGAAAACATTGTTTTCAGGGCTATTTATAGCACGTTCTGGTTAAAGTCTAATCTAAAGAACAATCAATTACAAAGACAGATCTTAACTTTACTGATACATCATCACATGTTTTGCTCAGATGTTTTTTATCAATCATTGTCCTATCAGGACTTTCTGCCTCCCTTAAATGCAGGGAGGTGAGCATGCGGTCATGTGGTGATGAGATTTCTTTTGTTTGAACTAAGCTAGTTACAATGCAGCTACCATACTACTATGATTGTTTTTCTCATTATCTCTATTAATTATCATGTCTTAAAAGGGTAGGGTGGAACTTGAGGCTTGACCAATAAGCAAGCTAAAAGTAGGAGCAGAGGAAGGTCTGATATAATTATAGGTATAAGAGGACAAGTGTTTTTCAGAACTAGTCAGGTGAAAAGGGAGAACAAAGAAAGCAAAGCTGCATGGCATGGATTAACCTCTGAGTCTACCTCACCCCCTCACTTTGAGGGAGGGTCATGGGTTCCGGGCCTTGCAGAGGGAACCCATATGAATGACCATGCTTCTGGTCTGTGGCAACCCAGTGCTGTGGAAAGCAGGGTAGCCACCCACAGCCACCAGGGGCCATATGGTGGCGGCAAGGGAGAGCTCTAACACAGCTGATTGACAACTAGAGCAGCCCCTCCTGGCCCTGGCAACCGAGAGTGACGAAGATCATGTTTCCTACCAGCTCAGTGAGGAGGGGACTCAAGCGCTCGGTTCCTGTCGAGGCCACACAGGGACTATCATGCACACCTGGACCATGGACTAAGATTCACATTTGTAACAACCAAGAACCCAAGGCACAGAGCAGTTCGTGTGGCCCACCATGGCTCTGTAGCTGAAGTTGGATTCCAGTCCACCCTGATCACTACGCCATGTCCCAGAATCTTCCTAACCAGCTCCTGCCCCCCGACCAATGCCCGCCAGTCCATTCCATATACTCCAGATGTAAATGCCTATCTCCATGCCGCCCTGCCTGTAGTACCTTCCTCCAAGGGAAGCTCATGGACCAGTTCCTCCAGGAAGCCTTCCCTAACTGCTCTCCTCCCACCCATAAGGGATCCTTAGATTTCCCTGGGTTTTTCTTTAAATTTCCCCAGTTCCCACAGATACTTTCCATATGGTTCTATTACTTCTTACCTTGGGAGGGTTGATGCTAGGACTGTGAGCTTCTTTGACATATAGGATTCATCCCTGTGGCTGCTGAACACCTAGCACAGAACAGAGATGTAGTACATGTTTGGTGAATGAATGAATGATGTCGCTCACCCTTCAGGCCCAAGCTACTGCCCCTTCAGGAATCTCCTCTGACCATGAAGAGTGAGTGGTGGGGGAGCAGAGAGGGGATCTTGAGTCGTACACATTCAATTCTGTCCCTAAATTACTGTGGACCTTTCAGTCTGAATCTTAATGCCTTTTTACCTAAAATAGAGCTAAGAAGCCCACCCTGATTTGAGAACAAAAAGGTGCTAGTGACAAGCACACCAGATAGACCCAGAGCTTGCTCCCATCCCTGGGCCTGGCCTACCCTGACTGTCTCTGCCCAAGGCTCTTGGCCTGGCTGCCAGGGCCCCTGGACCGTCACCTGCACCCAGGCCTCCCAGCCTCCTGTCTTGGCACCAATTCCAGCTGCTGGCTTGGCCCTGCAGGAGAACCTCAACTATGGGGCCGTGGAGCCCCACAGAGGAGGTCAGGCTGGCAATTTATGGCATGTGGAACCAGCTCACTCCCAAAACATGATCTATCAAGGCCATGTTTTCCTTAGAAAGTTGCTCCTACGTAGAACCCTCTTCCCAACAAGCAGTTCTCCCTCAGGTGCTCCCAGAGTTCATGGGCAGGCAAGAGGGAGTGGAGGGGGGCCCAAGGCCTCCTGGGAAGGGGCTTCCTCCATCAGAAATAACAAATGGGTTTCCTCCACTCGGGGGCTCAGCCCAAGCACATTCCAGTGGGCAGGGCTGTGCAGGTGCTGAGGGGCGATGGAGCTCCTGGGTGCTGGGAGGGAAGCCTTGCCTGGCTCTCCTCTGATTCTCCCCAGAGACTGGGACAAAGGGGGATAAAGAAAACATTTAAGAGCAAAGACATGATGAGGTGGAGAGTCTGAGAGATCAGGCAAGACAGAAAGAGAGACAGATAGTGAGGGAAAGAGGCAAGCAGAGGGCAGCAAAAGCCTTGGTGCAGGGATGGGGATGGTAGAGAAGCAGGAGGTCAGGGAGAGAGAATAAGAGGGAGTGAGCCAGACTGACAAGAAGCAGGAAGATAATCATAGAGAGCTGGGAGGAGGCCAGCGGAATGAGAGGAGCAGATCCACGGAGCAGGATCAGAGCAGGCAAGACAGGTAAAGCCAGGACGGCCCACCCTGGACCTCTGGTTGGAGAATGGGTGCACAGGTCAGTGGGGTCCCAGAGGACAAGGAGCCACGTGGAAGGCCTAGGGCGGTGGGGACTGGGTGGAGAAAGGAACAGTTTGGAGGGCTGAAGGGGTAGTTGGCGGTCAAGGGACAGTGAGGAGACGCATCAGGCATTCTGGCCGGGCCAAAGAGGAGGAAGAGAAGTGGACGTGGATCCCCACTTTCTTGGAACCAAACGCCACTGCAGTTTTCATAGGATCAGATTCCATTTGAAAGCCAGGCTTTCAAAGAGCCTCCATCCAGTGAGCCTTCACTGAATGCCAAGGTCCTCTTCCTGCTGCTGGGGACACTGCAGCGGACAGGAGACAGAAAGTATACCCTTATGGAGCCTACTCTCTAGCCAGAGGACAAAGGCAAAAGATAAAACAATGGCATGGATTGATGACCTGAGAGGCAGAGCTATCCAATCACAGCAGAGCTGTGAATAACCACGGAGCAGGGAAGGAGGGAAGGAGCGAGGAGATGGTGATTTGGAATGGGGTAGCCAGCGAAGACCCAGAGAGAGGCCCTGAATGAGTGAGCTGGGAGAATGTCTAAAGGAAAGAGGCAGGAGTGTCTGTGCGGCAGCAAGCAAGATGGTGGGGCCCGGGGGAGAGGGGGATCCAGGGGTGAGGTGGGAGATGGAGGCAGGGTGGGAAAAGGAGCCAGGTTCCCTATGAGTGGGATGGGGAAGTAGTGGAAGGTTTGAGCCAAGGAATGATGTGAAATGATTAGCTCATTGAGAGGTAACTGCCTACCTCAGTCTCAGCAAGAGCCAGTGGTAGCTGAAACGAGGGAGGTGGGGGAGATGGTCAGGGTCTAGCCCCTTGAAGGCAGAGCCAAAAGACTTACCAGGAAAATTGCATGGGGGTGAGGGGTGAGAAGGGAAGACCAGAGTCACAGAACCTCTGCAGGGGCTCTTGCCTCTGCTCTTACTTCCCCTCCCGGGCCAGAGATCTCCCTCCCCTTCCCAGGCACCCACTCTTTTTGGGACAGTCCTGCTAGAGGGCAAATGCTTCCTCTGGGTGGTGCTCAGACCTGCCAACCAGGAAGGTAATTGCTGGGTTTCAGCAGGCACACTGATGGGACGGCAGTGGCAGAGAGCCCCAGAGATTCCCCACAGACCATCCAGAGAGGAGCTGAGCCTATGCAAGGGAGACTGGCCTGGCCCTGCCACTGGACCATCACTAACTCCTGGTTCCCATTCCATCCTTGGGGTGCTGCCTCCTGAGCCAGAATGTCCTATTTCCCTAAAGTATTGGCCACAGGGACTGAAGAGAACACAGGTGATAGTTCTAAGAAGTCAGTGGATTGTAAGTGCTCATGTGGGTAAATACTGCCACCAAGCTAGTAGTCAATAAATGTTGTTTGTCACTACTATTATTGTTATTATTATTGATTTTACCATCATCATCAGGGATCAAGTCTGACAGATCCAGACCCAAGTTGTGTCCTTGGACAAAGTTTGACTTCTCTGATTTCTCAGAGTGTACACCAACAAAGACAGGGCATAACTAAACTTTCCTTGTATCACTGTAACTAAATGAGATATGGGGCGCCTGGGTGGCTCAGTCACTTAAGCGTCTGACTCTTGGTTTCAGCTCAGGTCATGATCTCAAAGTTGTGAGATGGACTAACATCTGGGTGTGCGCTCAGTGAGGAGTCTGCTTGGAATTCTCTCTTTCCCTCTCCCTCTGTCCCTCCCCATCTCAAATAAATACATTTTTCCAAAAAATGAGATAATGTATATATAGAATTTGGTGTGGTGCCCAACACAGAGGAAGTACAGTGATTGGTGCTCAGGTGGTATGTTGGAATCAGCTCACAAGATGGTATGAGTTTTCAGGATTGTATGATCCAGTTGTTGAAAATAGCTGCCACTAAAAATTAAAATATTTTGGGGGTGCCTGGGTGGTTGAGTCGGTTAAGCATCTGCTTTTGGCTCAGATCATGATCCCTAGGATAAAGCCCCACATCAGGCTCTCTGCTCAGCATGCCGTCTGTTCTCCCTCTGCCCTTCCCCCGGCTCGTGCATGCACTCTCTCTTAAAAAAATAAGTAAAATCTTTTAAAAAAAAGAATTAAAATATTTTTAAATTAAAATATATAAACTTGCAATTAAAGCAATTATATTTTAAAAATTATAATACTCAAAGCCCACCATTTCTTAATTATTTACATTTTACTATGATTATCTATTCTCTTGAGGTTATTTACATCTACTGTTTCTGTGTGGTGGAAATACTACATAGTGGTGTGCTACTGTGTATCCCTTCCCAATTCTGTGTTGAGCGATGTCATCTTGGTAGCTTAGAATCAGCCATGATGAAAATATTTACACCTCAGAAAATGGCAAAGCTACAAATCAGCACTTGATTTATTGTTTTCTTGATTATCTAGATTTAAGAAAATAACAGAGAAAATATTCATAATGCAAAGCAAACTTAAAAACTGTATCTATAACACACAAAAATATGAATAAATACTCTTCCAACACTCAAAAACTATTATACGAATCAGCAAAGAATCTGTTCACAATATTGATGAAAGAGTGACGTTCCAACATACAACATTCTTGTTTTACTTTCATCTTACTTGTTAATATAAACAAAATGATTAATCAACACCTATGTCAGAACTGTGCTCATTTATCAGTTGCCACCATAGGTTAACTACAAATACGAAATCAAAGATAACATCCTGTAAGAATTAATTCGCTATATGGAGTTAATAATAAAATATGTTTTATATTTTTTATTACTTGTAAATTATGTGCTACACATTCTCTAATCTATAAAATTTATCTTATATACACACACAGTTTTAAGAGATGGTTTTAAACATTTATCAGCATATCACTGTGGTCATTATTTTATCTCTGTAGCTATTATTCATAGTTCAATATGGTTTCTGGTACTGGCAGACTAGTTAATTCAGGCCAAACTCCCCTGATAAGAGCAACTAGAAAAGCCAAACAATAATAACAAAACACATCTGTTTGAAGGCATTGACAAGCCAATAAGGCAGTGAAGAGTTACGAGAACAAACTGAACGAAGAAGGAAACTCAGACAGCTGTGTTTAGTATTTGAGGTGGTTTTTCCGCTGGATGTATCTGCTGATTCCAACAGATGCAATTGAGAGGCTGAGACATTGAGCAGAGCTTTCAACAGACTCATAAAACTAAGGGGACAAAACTGGGAGCCCAGGGTCTGCCAAGAAGGCTTTTGGTTGAGACCCTAATGGGCTACACCCCAGGAGAAAGGGAGAACAGAAAATATATTGCACTAATAGGGATGGTAGCCCAGCTGTAAATGATCTTAATCACGGACTGGATAAATATAATTCAGAAGACCCAGAGCCACAGCCATAGACACCTGCAGGAGGCAAATGTATACCTCTTCTGGTCAAAGATGGTATCATCCCAGCACACAACTTAGCTCTGCAGTTTTTTTATATAAAATGTTCAGAACACAATCCAAAATAACCAGGCACAGGAGACTATGTGAATTAAAAGAAATGAAGCAATAGAAACAGACCCACTGGAGAGCCAGCTACTTTTATTAATTGAACATGGACTTGAACATAACCATGCTGAATCTGTTCAAGAAATTATAAAGCAAGGTGGAGAATGGCAACGGAGAAAATAAAATGACAAAAAAGAATTAATTAGAAATTCCAGAACTGATAATGAAATCTCTGAAATTAGAAACTTAGGGGATCACTTTAATGACACATTAGATCTAGCTGAAGATGGAATGGATGAGTTAGAAGACAGGTTCAAAGAAAATAGCCAGAATGACATACAGAAAGTCAGAGGGATACAAAATACAAAAAGAATATAAGACAAGCCTATAATTAGTGTCCCAGACAGAGAAAAGAGAGAGAATGTGACAGAAGAAGCCACAGAATCAATAAACTTTGCAAAACCAAAGCAAGATTAATTCAAAGTGAACTGCACCATGTTACAGTTAAACTGCTGAAAAGCAAAACAAGCAGAAAAATCTTAAAACAACCAGATAGGAAAGACACATCACCACCAAAGGAGCAGCGATTGGATTAATAGTTTACTTCTCAACCAAAGCAGTGGAAACCACAAAACAATGAAATAACAGGAAAAAGCTGAAAGAAAATAATCTGATCTAGAATTCGACTCCAGTGCACATGGTCTCCCAAAATGAAAGCAAAATAAAGACATTTTTTACATGATTTTTTAAATGAGAGAACTTATCGCTGGCAACCTGAACTACAAGAAATATTAAGGAAATCTTGAAAGAAAATGACCCTAGATGGAAGCTTGGATAGGCAGGAAGAAATGAAGAATAACAAAAAGACAGAATATATGGGTAAGTACATAGGAATATGGATGGTATAAAATGATAACAGTAACGTCTTATGTGGTTTAGAAATATAGGTCATTAACACACATGAAAACAATAGCATTAAATTTGAGAAAGGGTAAATGCCACTAAGATTCTGTTTTCAGGAAGAAATAAAAGTATAAATATAAAGACTATATAATGTTTGATAGTACACTTTTAAAACTCAAGGTAAATCATTTAAAAGAGAATAAAAGGAAGTAAAATAACCAAGCTAATTAAGGAAAAAATTATATAATTAAGATGCTCAATAAATCCAGAAAAAGGCAAGAAAAGAGGGAAAAAAACAGAACAGGCAGGACAAATAGCAAACAAATGGTAAGATATAGATTTAAACCCAAATATTTTAATAGTTACATTAAAATAGAAATGACCCAATGATTTCAAATTAGTAGATTTAAAAATTGCGAGGCTATATTAAAAATTAATTCAACTGCATGTTGCTTATAAGAAATATACCTAAAATACAGTTATACAGAAAGGTTGAAAACAAAAGGATAAAAAACGTTATAGTTATAATATACAAACTAATTTTCTTAAAAGCTGGAGTAGCTGTATTAATATCAGACCATGCAGACTTAAAGGTAAAACTTCACCAAGGTTGATATAAATATAAGATCAATTACCTAAAATTCCATTTTATTTCTGGGGCACCTGGCTGGCTCAGTTGGTTAAGTGTCCGACTCTTAATTTCAGCTCAGATCATGATCTCAGGGTTACATGTTAAGACTGAGCCCCATGCTGGACTTCACACTGGACATGGAGCCTGCTTAAGAATCTCTCTCCCTTTCTCAAAAAAAAAAATTTTAATTCCATTTTATTTCTATAAATCTATATCAAACAATTTAAAGATGGCAACTACAACAGCACTAGAAAAAGGTAAGTATCGAAGAATAAAAACAATCAAAACATGTGCCAACTCTACATCAGACACTATGAAACACTGAGCAAAATTAAAGAAGCACTAAAAAAATGGAAGGATACTTCAAACTCATAGATTGAAAGACTCAACATTTCAATGATGTCAGCTCTCCTCCATTTGATCTACAGAGTCAATGAAATTTCAATAAAAATCTCAATGATAGGCTTATGATAACTGACAAGCTGTTTCTAAAATTTATATAGAAATGCAAGGAGCCAAGAATAACCAAGAAACTCCTGAAAGAAAGGAGATGGGAAAACTTACTCTACGAGCTATAAAAACTAACCATAAAGCTCTAGCAAGACACAGTAATTAAAGCAAGTTGGTACCAGCTACAAGGATAGGTTAATAGATTGATGGGAAAACATACCAGAAATAAGCTGGTGCTTTAATGAGTGCTTGATTAAAGGCAAAAATGGCACCCCAGAGCATTGGACAAAGAAGACTTTTTCATAGATAGGACTCAGTCAAATGTTTATGATATGGGAAGAAATTAAAACTAATCTCTTCTTCGCACCATACAAAAATCAATTCAAAATGAATTTTAGATTTAAAGTAAATAAGAAAACTATAAAGCTCCTAGAATATAACATAGGGGAACATACCCCATGAACTGGGAGCAGGGAAATATTGCTTAAACAGGATACCAAAGCACTATTCATAAGGAAAATCCCAGCCACGTGCTGCGCAGGAGTTACCGAAACAAACAACATAGGCCCTGTCCTCAAGGAATTTTGCCTAAAGGGGAAGCGAGTGAAAAAGAACAGGAGATGTGGCAGTGTTTAATGGAGTCCCAGCACCTACCGAGGGGACCTTTTTTGGTACAAGATGGAGAACGTGGGTTGGCATCACACAGACCTGGTGCCTGACGGGCTCTACTATGTCCAAGTGTTGACCTTGAGAAAGTCCCTTTAAACTATCCTCAGATTCTTCACCAGTAAAATGGGAAATCTGCCAAAGGTTCCTTTAAAGATTGAATATGAGGACATATATATAAATGCCTGACATGTGCAAGGTATTCCACAGGACCCAGATCCCTCCCTTTCCCACCCAAGGAACAGATTCCTAGTGTTGGTTTGTGCTGGGCTTTGAGGGATGAGGGGCTATCCCCAAATAAGATTCACCTTGTGGGGCCTTCCCTCACCCCCACCGTCTCTCATCCCCACCCTGACCCCAGGACCAGGTTGGGCACCCACATGATCTTTAGATCTTCATTAAAAGCTGGTTGATTCAATAAAGCACCCCCTTCAACAGATGTGGTATGTCTCAGAGCAGAGGACAGCCCTACTTCAAGATTAATTCAGCAGTGTCACTTAAAAACAAACCACAACCCTCCCCGCCTCAAAAAAAATCCCTTCTTTGAGTTCATAAAAGATAGAAATGTGAAGCAGCAAGTGTTGGGCTGGGCTATGGTAAGATATGTCCCAGGTTTGGCTCTGGGCTCTGTCACGCACCAATTCTGTGACATGAAGTCAGTCCCTACTTGTCTCTGAATCTCAGTATCATCCTACATATGATGGGGCTTTCCATTCTTCCTCAAACACGTGTGGTTAAAATAACCTAAAATTATGTACACACAAACCCTTTAAGAAATGCAAAATACTGGGGCGCCTGGGTGGCTCAGAGGTTAAGCCTCTGCCTTTGGCTCAGGTCATGATCTCAGGGTCCTGGAATCAAGTCCCACATCAGGCTCTCTGATCAGCAGGGAGCCTGCTTCCCCCTCTTTCTCTGTCTGTTTCTCTATTTGTGCTCTCTCTCTGTGTCAAATAAATTAAATCTTTAAGAAATGCAAAATATTGTGTGAATGCCAACAGTAATTTTGATAGCAAAAACATTTATTAAGTACTTTCCATTGTCAAACATAGTACCGTATCTCATTAAATCCTTAGTCCTAGTAAGTAGTTATAATCACTGACTCCTATATTTCAGGGAAGGAACTGAAGCTTAGAGCAGGTACACAGCATAACCGAAGGTCACTCAGCTAAGAAGGACCAGAGTTAAGACACAAATGCAGCTAGTCCTGCTACAGTTCTGGCAGAAGTCAGGTTAAGGCATTCCTGGCTTTCTTCTCCAGTGAGTACAAGGCCATCCCTTGAGGAAGTGGCAGGGAGCGTTACAATGAGGAAAAGGACTTCAGGGCCATTACCACTGATGTCACTGAGGTTCATTAATTCGTTCATCACCTCTGTGTTATTTGCTGATGTTCCAGGCAGTGTTCTAAGCACTGCCCTACCGGTGGATCAAAAATCTCCACCCCATGACCCGTGCCATGGAGACACGCACAACAGCAAGCACCACTTAAGAGAAGTACAGTAGGCATAGAAGATCACAATGATGCGAAAAAGAGAGAGGAGAGCAAGATGAGGAGGATGGTAGTGACAGGGAGTGGAGGACACAGGGTGGTCAAGGCAGGTCTTACCAAGAAGATGACATTTGAACAAGTGCTCAAAGGAGGTGAGGAACTGAACCACAGGAGCCGATGAGAAAGCCAGAGGAGAGTGGGGATTCAGATGGGGGCCTACGAGCGTCTTGCACTGGACACAGGGGGCATGGGTGCATGCAGATGACCTCTCCAAGCCTCAGTGTTGGAGGGGTGCCTAGGAGGCATTGCAACCATCCCCCCTCCACATTCCTGCCAGAGGCTGAGGGCAGAGAGACAGCAAGGTAGTAGCTGGCACGACAATTCACTGGCCCAGGGCTCACCAGCTGGCCATCCCATGAGCGGGAGTCCGAGTCATCCCACATTAGCAGGGTTGAGCCACTTCGGCTAAGCCACTTCATCATCACCCACACCTCTCTCTCTGGTACTGCCCGAAGGTGACCGTGGTCTTGGCTGCTGGCCAGAGCCATGCCGGGGGCAAGCGCAGGACTGCATGGCCTGGATAGCCCAGCCATGAGAAGTTTCTCCCACTACCCCATCCAAAACAAAGATTGTCTTTAGATGATCTTCATACCACAATTTCAAAATCACAGGGAACCACTAGAACAAACTAGCATTTCCGCTGTGGCTTCACTGGCATTTGCTGAGAATGGCCACAGAGCCAACGGTGGCTTCTTGCTCCAGATAATTCAGCCCAAAAGAGCGCCTTAATCTGAAGCAGGCCCCTGTCCAGTGCCTTTGTCTTTGGGGTCCTAAGAGGTCCCAGCCACCCTGCTTCTCCCCGGCACCGGGGACCTCTGAAGCTGCAAGGTAAGTGAATGAAGCCTTAGCACAGTCTGTTGAGATTCCAAAGCCAAAAGAAAACAGACTCATTTGCATTCATTTCCATTTAATGAAACAAACGCTTACTGATTATCCTCCCACAGGTCAGGTCCTGTGTTTCACTCTGAGTGGCAGTAAATAAGACAAGGTCCTCACTTGTGGAAGATTGCAGAAATGACCTTCAATTCTTCTCATCTCTGCATGTCTACACCTTTGCAAGGTCACATTCTAGCTCTTCTGATCCAGGAATGGAGTCCGTTTCTCTATCCCTTGACACTGGATTGCCTGCCCTACGCCCCACTCCCTCCCAACCAACCCACTGATCTGCTTTGGCCAACAGAACATGAGTACATGGGACTTGAAAACACCTAGCTTGAAAAGCATGTGGTCATGCTTTTTTCCCCCGTCCTCTTTCTGCTCCGGGGAACGCTACTCCCACCCTGTATGAAGCCCCTCAGGCTAGCCTGCTGGACCATGAGAACCCTGTCGCTTTATCGCTCCATCCAACAACCAGCTGCCCACAGATGACTGACCCCAGCAGAGATGCTCAGATGAGCTCAGACTAAAGTGCAGACTCACAGAATCATGAGATAGGTAAATGGTTGTTGTTTTAAGACACTAAGCTCCAAAAGGGCTATCTCAGGAGCCAGGCTGGTAAATCAGTCAATGGAACTCACTGTAGGACAGCCAGGGGGCGTGAAGATGGCCAGCTGTCCTCACCTAAAGGAAAGGGGCTCTGCAGCTCCTTCCAACGGCTGCCACTCACAAGTGTGCACCCACTGTTGCAAACAGTTTTAAAGAGAAACCAAAAATAAGGATAGTTATGCAAGATCCCCCAATATGTAAATATTGACAATGTTATCATCGTTCACACCATGTAAATTAAGAATCTGCAGGCCTAATCCAGCCAGCAGACATCAACTTCTAGTTTGATGGGAGAAAGGGAATACAAATGACTCCTGACCCACACAGGTGTGAAACAAATGGATCTACTTAGATGCAGATTTTTTTCATACAGTATAGTACTACAAATGTGTTCTCTCTTCCTTAGACAAAGGCATGTCCTTTGATTTTCTTAACGTTTCTCTCTAGCTTATTTTATTGTAAGAATACAGTATATAATACATATAACATATAAAATATGTGTTAATCTATGGTTACATGACCAGTAAGACTTTCAGTCAATAGCAGATTATAAGTGAGATTAAGTTTGGGTGGGGCATCAAAGTGATATTACAGAGTTTTTACCACATGGGGGGAAAGCACCCCCAACCCCTGTGTTGTTCAGGGTCAACTGTACTTTAAACAAAACACCGATCATTATAATAATAGTTTTTAAAGAGGGAGTTAAATGCAGAGAAGGTTAGGCATGGGGGCTGCAGAAGCCCAAGAGAGGCACCTAACACAGCCGAGGGAAGTCAGAGAGGGCTCCTTATGGCAGGTGACACTGGGCTTGGGTCTGGAAGAAGGAAGACACATAAGCCAGGTTGCAAGGTGAGAAAGATATTCCCCACAGAAGGAACAGCCTGCGTTAGGCCTACTGTGGCAGGGCTGACAGCTTGGGGGAGGGTTTCCCTGGGCCATAAAGGGAAGTCAAAGTGGCCAGAAGGGAAGCTGGAATGGTGGATGGCATCGGTGAATGTTCGGACTTTATCACTTAAGGAGGCGACAATATGGCGAAGTCTTTCAGGGACCAGCCCAGGGAATCAGGCCCCTTAATCCAAATCCCAGCTTGGTCATTTCTTCCCCAGACCAACCCTTGTTGAGTCACTAATCCTCTTTAAGTAATGGCAGAGCCTAGAATCAACATGTTAAAGCATCCGTAGTATTTATCCATGAAGAGCCATTGAAGGTATTGGTTGTTTCATGCTTTCTTAGTTAAATGTTCCTTTTATTTTTTTTTAAGAAAATATGCTCATTGTAGAAAATTACTAAAATACAGAAAGTATGAAGAAGAACATTTTTAAATTCCCTACAGTTTCACCCCTCAGGAACAACCATGATGCCCACGTTTTGTTTTTTTTTTAAGATTTTATTTATTTAATTGACAGAGAGAGACAGACAGAGAAACACAGCGACAGAGGGAACACAAGCAAGAGGAGTGGGAGAGGGAGAATTAGGCCTCTCGCTGAGCAGGGAGCCCAGGACCCTGGGACCTGAGCTGAAGGCAGATGCTTAAGGACTGAGCCACCCAGGAGCCCCAAGTGATGGCCACTTTCAGATATCTTCCCGGTCTCCCTATCCTGTGCAAATATGGTTTGCTTGCCTGTGGTTTGTTTCCACAAAGTTGAAATCATTCCCAATATACAATTTTGTCTTTTTTTCACTTAATGTCATACCATAAGAATTTTTCCCATGTCATTAAAAATTCTTCAAAAACATAATTTTTATAAACTATTATGGAAATAATATGCCTCATGGGATGTCTTCATCGGGCATTTAGAGAATCATGCCAGTACTGGTGGTTATTTACATTTATTTAACAGTTACTATGTTCCAGGAGTTTCCATGTATTAATGTCTTTCATTCTCACACCCTTGAAGCTGGGGGTCAGATGTAACACCTGGGGGTTGGAGGTAGGATCTGTCCAAATGTGCTCTCCTCCCCTCTTCTCCCTGCCCCAGCCTCAGTGCGCTGATGGGTATGGATTCCTGCACCTGCTGCTTCACCCTCCGCCATCTGGCTGGGTCCTGCCAATGGGAGGCATGGAAGGAGATCTGTTTCTGTTCCCTGGGGTCCCTTCCCGCTGGGGCTGGGGCAGGTTGGCTGTCTCCTGTTTCCCCGGAGCCACAGCCCCCGTCAGAAGCCCTCTCCCACAGTGGGCTGTCCAGCTCTGGCTAACCAAGACCTCCCCTTGGACCTGTGGACCTTGAGGTGCCCGAGCTCCCTGCAGGTGCCAGTGCTGCAGTGCTGCCCCCTAAGGGCTGCCGCCATGCTCTTAAAAGCCCTTTTGTTCACCTCTCCTCAAATGATCCAGGTCTATCATGCCATCTGTCTCCTGCTGCAGCAGCCCTGCCCTGATAATGAGCAACTCCAAAAGTTATACAATGAAACTCAGACTCCTGGGTTCACTGCCCAAAGGTGACCACCCTCAAAAGATTACTTTTTTGTTTAAAAAGCAGTAAGTACAGCTCACACATAAAGTGTTTTAAAGATGAAGAAACTGGGGGTGCCTAGGGGGCTTGGTCAGTTAAACCTCCAACTCTTGATTTCAGCTCAGGTCATGATCTCAGGGTCCTGGGATGGAGCCTGTTTGGGATTTTCTCTTTCCCTCTCCCTCTGCCCCTCATTATTGTGCTCCCCTTCTCACTCTTTCTCTCAAATCAATAAATAAATCTTAAGAAAGAAAGAAAGAAGAAAAAACTGAAGCACAGAGAGGTTTAATGACTCACCTGTGATCACACAGCTCAAAAGTGGCAGAGCCGGGAACCGAACTCAAATAATCTGGCTACTGAATTTTAAATACTGCACACACTACTTTTTAAATACTGCACATACTACCTCTCCCAGAAGTCTCTATTAATATTCATGTCTTTGTCTTTGTCTTAAACTCTGTTGCTCTTACACAAATTGAAGCATGCTATATGTACTAATCGTGACTATTTACTTAGTAATACAGTTGATAGATCTTCCCTTACACCTTGTTGTTTTTTCCCACTTAACATACTTGATAGGCTTTCCTTATGCCCAACTAAGCTTTACCTCATCCTTTAGTCCTCTCCTGATTTGCATTTCAATTTGTTTCAGGTTTTCTGTTACTACAGACAAGACCACAATAAATAACTTTGTGTTAATGGATTAGATTCCTGGAGGTACAATTTCTAAGTCAAAAGGTATTCACATTTTTTTTTAATTTGCACAGTTTTAAATTCTGCTTTTGCAAAACTGTCATTGATGGTGGCTATTTCAACAGTATCTTTAAACCTATTTTACTTGGTTGTGTTTTGTCAAATTTTTTATTTTTAAATTTTTGTAGTTAAAAATAGTATATTCTAATCTTCATTTTCTCATGAGAAGGGTTGACATCTTTTCAATTAGAAACCTTATTTTATTGAGCCTTACTATGCTGTCATTTATTTAACCCACTTCAAAATTCACTATTTAAAATAAGAGTGTGATGACCAGCTTTGCAAAATCACTATTTTCTGGGAAATAATTCTTAACGTAGAATTACTGAGTCAGAGGCCATGAGATTTTTTTAGACTCTTGCTGTATACTGAAAATTATCACCAAAAGAATGGCATTGCCCTCCACCCAACAACGTTTGAGAGAGGTTCCCCAGTCCACCTCTCCAGCACTTTTATAATTTTTAAATGAGTGCCTATGAATAAGGAAAAGGGGATTTCAATTTAATTTCCATTCCCTTGGTTTCTAATGAGCCAGATTAAACATTTTTTGTCATATTCTTGGCCATTTACATTTCTGTTTCTGTGAATTCTTTTATCCATGTTTCTACTTTTAGTGTTTCTCTTATGACAGGTGAACACCAAAAGTTTTTAGGAACGTCAAATCAGGGCATCAGTTATTAAATGCCTACTACATAGACAGTGTGGAGCTGGGTGTCTGAGGGCCGAAAATGAGATGCAATAATTATTCTTACAGATCTTGTGATTTCCCGGGGCAGAAAGGCCCATACACAGAGAAAGCAATTAGAGAGCAAACCAGACAGTCTGTAATCAAGTGCTAAATGGGCAGCTCAGATGCTACGTGCCGTGAGAGCTCAAACGGAGAGAGAAGAGCTGCCCTGGCGTGGTCAGGGAAAACTTCTCGGAGGAAGAGCCCATGTAGGAGCTATATGTTTAAAATGTCACTCTGACCAAGTGACACACATGTCTCTCTTCTAGCAGGAAGGATGATGCCTTAGTGGCTCTACTAACACTTCTGCAGGAAATCAGTCTTCAAGAGATTCAAACTAGTTGACCTCTACCATGGCTCCACCAGGCCAGCAGTGGTTGGCCAGTTTCATTGTTGCCATGGTAACCACAGCAACAACAACTGACATATTGGGCTCTGACCATGTGCCAGACACCCTGTGCTAAGTGCTTTCTATTTATAATCTCATTCAAGTTCCTGGCAAGCCTATGATGTAGGTACTATTGTTAACTTTCTTACAGATGTGGAAAGTGAGGTTACATAAGTCACTCGATGCATCAGGGAAAGTGTTGATGAGCTTGGTCTCTGACCTCTGTTTGTCAGCCTCCAAGGACCCTCCATGCCCAGGCTTGCTGCAACAGCTGGAGCCCACCCAACCCTTTCCTCCTGCCTCCAATCAGAGATTCCCTTCGCATGACTGACAGAAAGGTTTGAAGCGGAACAGGTCAGAGTCCTAAAAGTTCAGTGAAGACTCCCTGAACACGTGCTAGGTCCAGGGTGAGGCACCCCAGTCCCCACAGTACAGGGATTGTGTCGGGGGCACGCCCCATAGATGGCGCTGCGTCTGCTGCGGAGGCTACGGTGCCTGCTGGCGCCGAGCACATGAAGCAGCTCCAGGAAGCGCCCGCCCTGAAGATCACGTGACCGCACGCCTCATACGTGGGTCCGTGCTCAGTGCGTGATCACCGGACTCCACCAATGCCTGCTCGCCGTGCAGTCCACGCCCCACG
The DNA here is from genome assembly GCA_004023965.1 of Spilogale gracilis. Lineage (NCBI taxonomy): Eukaryota > Metazoa > Chordata > Mammalia > Carnivora > Mephitidae > Spilogale > Spilogale gracilis. The sequence goes on from PITA01003771.1 coordinate 72,302, forward strand.
TGATCTCCTCTCTGATTGGCTGGGATACTATATAAAAGGGGGCTAGAAAGCTTCCTGAGGGGAGACGACGAGAGGCAGGCTGCGAGAGGCAGGGGAGACCAGGGGAGACGGCGAGGAGAAGAGAGGCGGCAGGCGGTGAGGCGGAGAGGCAAAGAGGCGGAGAGAGACTGAGAGGCCGCCAGACGAGGAGGAAAGGAAAAGAGGGAGACCTCGGGAGAGACGAGAGAGGGAGGAACCAGAGAATAAAGGGGAGCTTCAACGTTGACCCGTATGTTGCGTCTTCTCTGCTGGCGGGGAACGCGACAGGATTGTCCCAGGAGTAGACCAGGAGAAGGCTGATGGAAATGCGGGCAACCAGGGAGGAGCACAGAGCACAGACAGCAGAAGGGATCCCCAACCCTAAGAAGACAGCCGAGTCAGTCCTGAGAAATGGAGGGGGTTCCAGGGGAAAAGGAGGGGTGGAAGGGCATTCTAAGAAAAAAACAGCTGAGGTCAGAGCCAAGGTGGAATGCAGTGCGGGCGTGAGGGTGGGGTGGACATGATCACAGTGTGTCCTTTCATCACAGCGCTGACCACACTATGACCACACCTCTGCTGACCCATCTGTTCTCCCCAATGAGCTCCATAAGCCCCTAGGACAGCAACTACACGGGATCATCTCCTGTGAACCCACAATGATGGACATCTAGCCTATATTGGGCAGGCAAGACATATCCACGAAGGATGGGGTTGATGGCCACACATCTACATCAGGCAGGACTAGGCACTCAGGATTTCACCAGGTGAGGCAATTTTCCAGGGTGGGGACTCCCGAGCAATCAGAGTATGCACCCACTGATGAGAGGGGCCAGTCTCCTTTTCCTTCCTGTCCTCCAACACCAAGTTGCCAAGCACAAGCCTGTGAGCAATGGAATAATAACTACTATCAGTAGGGCAAACACATGATGATTGCATGGAAGGTACAACTCTTAAGTGCTTGGCAGAAATCTTTCACTGAACCCTCCAAGACTGGAAAACTGAGGTAGAGAAAGGTTAAGTAACTTGCCCAAGGTTACTATAGACACCATAGAACAGACCTTCGGAGCAAAGGCATGATCAACCAGACCCAGGTGCAAATCCTAACTGTGTCACTTAGCCCTGTGGGATGGCTACTTATATTCTCTGGCCTCAAGCTCTCCCATTTGTGAAAGAGTAATAAGAACGACTTCCAAGTTCCACAGTGAGGAACAAATGATATAAATGGAAAGCATCTAGCTCCCTGCTTGGCGCACAGCAAGGACTCAGAAACCGGCAGCCATCATTCTTACCCTGAAGTCCAGAATGCTCTTATTCTAGTGAAGTCAGGCCACAGGTTTCCCGCATGGTCCCCCTCGTCACCCTCCCCTCAGACACAACCTCTTCTCCCACACATGAGCCACTCGCAGGAAGGCATGTGAGTCAGACCCCCAGTCTACTTGGGCCTGCTGTTCCCCAGTCAGCAAACTTCTTCCATACAGAGCAATCTTTTCCACTGCTCCCAGCTGCCAGCAGAGGCCGGCATCAGAGAGCATCTTGGCTCCCATTGGAAGAAAAACAAACTTTGCAGAAAAATAAACACTTTTTTAAAAAGTCTTGTGGTTTTGCATTCAAGACCTAATAGTTTTTCCTTTCTTTTTTTTTCCCCAGATACCACAAATCTTCTGCTGGAGGGAGAAAAGAGGAAAAGTGACTAAGAAGAGACTTTTAGATTGTTCTTTCATGCAAACACACCCCAAGATGGCCGCATTCAAGGATGAAGTTCAGGCATCTGTGCTGCCGTGGGGAGACCTCTAGGCAGCAGCCCCTGGAGACTAGAGTCTTATCTTCCCCACTCTCCAAGCTTACTTTCAGGCTCTGGAAGGGCAAGACTTAGCGACTTTTCTCACCCACTCCAGTTTCTCCAGTGCTGTAACGGGCAGATACAGACATAAATGTCAGTGGGACCCAGACACAGGCTCTCGTGTGGTAGGACTGTGACATTTTAACTCCCTAATACAGTTGCCTCCCAAAGTGAGGCTGGCTGGCCAGAGTCCATTCTGTTCCAGTGACAAGTCTAAAATAGGAAACTGTTTCTTAGAGAAACACAAAACCCGCTGCCTTTGAAAACAGCCTCCTCTCTGCCCTTCCATCCCTGGGCAGGGCAGGGACAAGAAGGTTGGAGTGACCCGAGCAGTGGTCAAATGCCCTGGGCGAGTCCTGCCCCTCAGACAGGTTTGCTCAGCCCGAGTCTCTGGCTGTGCCGGCCCCTGCCAGGCAGCAAGGGAGGCTGGTAGCCCTGGTGACAGAGAGACACAACAGGTAAAGCACCTTCTACAGGAATCAGTACATAGTAGATGCTCTGTTCATCTCTGTTCCCATAGATCCAGGGCTCCTGCACCGGCCCCGTGGCTCTGGAAGGTCTGAAAACACCCAGAGGGGTAGATGATATTTTGTGTGTGTACACCCGCTGGTGACGGCATTCACTGAAATCTCAATGGTCAAAGACCCCAAGAGTCTTATAACCACTGGCTTCTTAATTTAACTTTTCAACTAAGAGTTGAACTCTCTGAAGGCAAGGACCCATCTCATTCATCATCACAGAGCAGGAAACGCCCAACATGTTAGCCACACATTGGCATGAATGAATGAATGAATGAATGAATGAATAATAACAAATGGCTTATTCCTTCAAAGGAATCAGAGCCCCGTAGAGGAGACATAGGAAAAAAGCACAATAGGAGGCAAAAAATGATACAGGAGGAAAGTAATGGGAATGTGAAGGGCAGGAGGAGCTTTGTGAAGACACACGGTTCTCTGGCAAGGTGGGACCAC
>PITA01003771.1:75230-133799 GCA_004023965.1 Spilogale gracilis
AGCAGCAGAGCAGTTCAGCACGGTGAGAGGGAGAAGGGACGGCTGCCCCATCCTGGTGAGGAGATGCTGTAGGGCTCCGGCGGACAGAGGGAGGCTGCGGGACCCCGGACCCGTGGGCGCAGAGCGGATGGAGGAAGGGGACGCATGCGAGGGTGGGAAGGGGAACCAAGCAGCTGGTAAGGAAGTCCACTCGCATGGAAGATAGTGATAAAGAAGCTGTCCTCCAAGAATCCTCTGACTCTCCCCAGCCTGACTTACTGCCATTTTTTAGATTCAAATAACAGTACATTTTAAAACACTAAATTAAACTCAGTTATAAGAATATATAGAGAAAAATATTTAACGCAGTTATCAGAATACATAAAGGGGGGGGAGATTAGCAAGGCTGAAATTGCGTGAAGTATTGCTTTTTGCCTCGTCTCATTGGTGTCCAATGACTGCTTCCTGAGTCCAGGTCCTCCGAGACTAAGCACCCTCACCTTGCAGCCCCAAGGCCTTTGCTCGTGAAGATCCTGTCCTTGGGCTCCTTCTCAATAACTCCTTTCATGAAGCAGCTGTCTCTTGCAGGGGACTTTTCTGAAGGCCTGCAGCCGATGGTTCCCATTGGGACAGGCACGGCGGTAGGGTACAGACTGTCCAGCCCGGCTCCCTCCGCGAAGCTGAGGTCCCGCCGGAGCCTGCCTGGCGCCCGCCACCCATCTCCAGCCTGCTCCACGCAGGCGCAGCCCGGCGCGTCCCACGGGTCAGCTCATTTACGGCTCCCAGAATCCCCTGCGGCAGGGCCTCTAGAAACCTCACCTGTGGACCGGGCTCGGAAGCATACGCGTTGTTCAGTGAGTCGGCACGCCAAGATGGACGCCCAACTTGTCCACCCTGGACTCACTGGACTCATTTGGGTCCAGCTCTTTCCTTCATATACGCTGCTGCGGGGCTCCGTGGGTAGGGTTAACGACCCTCAAGGCTTTAGCGAGAGAAAGGTAAAGGGTGTTCTGTCCATGCTGGACATAGTGTTGTGCATATATGCTTTGTTTTGTTTTTCAAATGCAGAAGGAATTGTTGAATGTGAGGCGCCTTGGAAGGGGAGGTAGGCAGCAGCTCTCTTGGTCTGTTTGCTCCTTGATACCCCGAAGCGGCATGAAGGGACCCGACCCAGCTGCCTGCCTTCACCGTCCAGTCTGAAAAATGGGCTTCCACAGTGGGAATCAGCAGAGGCCCACAGACCCACAATAAGAACTAAGTTAAAAAAAAAAAAAAAAAAAAGAACTAAGTTTAACAAATCTCAAAGAAAAGCACTCTTGATTTGCCAATTTGAGGCAAGTAAGATCTTCCCCCAAGAAAGGAGCCACGGGTCTTTCAGGGACCACACAGGGAACTTGATTTTTAATACAATCAAGAGACATAATACTGGAGAAAACCCAAAAACCGGAAGACGTGGGTTTCAGTGCTGGTTTTGGCACTCCTAGACATGGGACTGTAGAAGAGTATACTTGCAATGCTTCTGCTGGCCCATTGGGTCCAGGGAATAGTCCTTACTCTGCATCCTTGACTTTGCTCTTTTGTGTGTTCTTCCAGATTTTGCATCAGCTGAACTTCTACTTACTCCTCAAAGCCCTTGTGGAAATGCCCTGCCAGCAGCCCCCAGGTGGAATTTGTCTCCCTTCCACCTGGTAAATGGAGCACCCCTTTCTCTCACTGGGGCTTATATATTTTGATACCTTGTATTTTATATGTTCATTTAATCATTTCAGAAGGTGTGAATTTATTTAACATAATCTTCTGAGCACCTACTACAAGCCAAGGGTTGGGCTAGAATGCTGGGAATGTAATGAATAAGAGATTATTTTGGGCTGAATTGTGTCCCCTAGAAAAGAAAAGTCGGAGGTCTAACCCCAGGGCCTCAGAATATGACCTTATTTGGAAACAGAGCCATTGCAGATGAAATTAGTTAAGATGAGATCATGGTGGAGTAGGGTGGGTCTCTAATCTGATATGACTGGTGTCCTTATAAGAAGAGATGAAGAAACACAGAGACGGGGACCCACGGGAAGAACACCACTGAACAACAGAAACCAAGATTGCAGATAGGCCACCAAGAGCCAAGAATGCCTGGGACTACCAGAAGCTGAAAGAGGCAAGGAAAGGATTTCTCCTAGAAGCCTCCGAGAGAGCACAGCCCTGCAAACACTTTGATTTCAAACTTCCCAGTCTTCAAACTGTGACAGAAGAAATATCTGTTGTTTCAAGCCACCCAGTTTGAGGTACTTTGTAATGGCTTCCCTAAGAAACTAATAACAGAAATTTTTCCCACTTTCAAGAAATGATACATAAACAGATAATTATAAAAGAGCATGGGAATGCTATAATAAGAAGTCCTCTGTGCCAACACAGAGAACATGGTAAGGAACTCAGTGCCGGAAGAGGATCAGGATAGTCTTCCCACAGCAGGCCCAATTAGAACTGGGTTTTGAAGGGTGAGTAGGAGTTCTCTAGGAGAAAGAGCACCCTAGGCAGAAGGAATCACAGAACCACGTGTGTGCCCTCTCAGTCTCTCCTACTGGATTGTGCTCTCTGGTGGCCTTAGCACAAGGCTCTGCCTTTGACAGATGCTTAACATCTACTTGTTAGACTTGCAGAAACACTGTACTCTGGACAAGAAGAGAGGAACAGAAGACAGAGTGTGGGTGGCTGCCACCTAGAGACAGGAAAAACTGAACTAGTCAGACTCCCTAAATAGAGAGCAGATGGAGGGCAGCGGCAGAGGCTAGAGAAATGAGGCAACCCCAGCAGGGCTGACACAAAAAAAAAAAAAAGAGAGAGAGAGAGAGGGAAAAGCTTTATCCTCTAGGGCTCCAGCCCAGCTGGGAAGGAAAGCAATTTATGGCCAAAGGAAGTAGGCTGACAGTAAACAAAAATACAGTGACCCCTGAGTTCCCACTGGACAGAAGATAGATGGTGCCGTCGTAAAAATGAGATTAATTTTAATAAGGGCTTTCACCAAGCAGCAGACCCCGGCGGCCAGAGGCCTGTCAGAGGGCCGATGACAGGCAGCATTGCTGATGGATGAGGCTGACCCCAGCGAGCCGAAGACATGGGGAACAATCGGAAGCTGGAGACTGGCCCCTGGCTGGGGATTGGGCAGCTGCTGCTTCTGCGGATTCTTTGTCCTAATGGTTGGTATCCCGGAGCTGGATGCCCACAGTCTGAATCTCTGAACTGCAGCTCATCCCTTGCTGAGAACACAGTACCCAGTTCCCTCAGCTTAATGTGGGACTGGACTTGCATACCTCCAATAATGAGAACCTCACCACCTAGAAAGACTGTGGGACAGTGCACCAGATGGGGTCACTCAGGAAATGCCACATTTTTGTGTTTGCCACAGGACAATCCACAAAGACTATGATCAGTCTTGATTCAGATCAGCAGAGTTCAATTTAATAAACACTGAGAGCTCACTGTGCAGCAAAAGTATGCGGCAAGAGATGGTCAGGAACAGGTTCTTGCCTCCTAGACCTTTCAGAAGGGAAAACAAACTGTGTCTCTGACATTGACCGCAGAGTGAGCCCTGACCCTGGCCCTTGACTGAGCCCTCTTCCTCTTACAGGCTCAGCCATAATCTTGGGTAGGAAAGTAAGCCATGAACCTAGTTATAGATTAAGCCCTAGGCCCAGCTCAGACTGGGCTTCTCTGTAGGCTGAATTCTAATCCTTTTAGAGCGTGAGTCCAGTTCCTGGCCTGTATGGGGCCCTGACTCTGACCCGGGCTCGAAACATAGGAGCCTGTTTATGAAATGAGGGAGATAGCAAATGAGGAGATACAAATGGGCCTGCATCTCTTGAACAACATCGAAATCCTGGATGCTTGAGGCAGATAGATGTGCAACTGTGTGAAGTACAGGCTCTGCCTTTGGAAGCATGCCTAGACACTGCCTCCATATGCTGCCATAGCCCATGCCTGCCCTGCATACCCCTCCCCCTGCCACTGGCCTCTGGTCTCCCCAAGGATACAGACGGCGCTGATTTGCTTGTGGCCAGGCTGCTATAATGAAACCTTCCCTTCATCCCCACTCCTCAGTAGCTACTGTGTCCTGGGTCCTGACCTGGTCACAGGAACCCAAGAACCAATGGCATGGCCTGGCCCAGATACGAGCAAAGATCCTGTTAGGTCTTTAATTATTTAATCAACAAACCAATGAGAGGGATCATATTGCAGAGAAATTGTGCTCTATGGGGTTTATGAGGTGAACACCTGCCAACCAAATAAAACCAGCCTTCATGCTTTTCCAGCACTCAAACCCCCTGGCATCAGACAGGCCAATTTCTTGTCAGCCATTTCCCCGATTATGTATCAATAGATGTCACACGATCAAGTCCTGGCTCCCAAGAGAGTGTTTGAAAAGTCAAAGATGTTTGTCTAATGCAAACCGATGTCATGTCAGGAATTAGTTTGACTAATAGGCCTTTAATTAGATCCTTGTGAGGTCTGGGTCCCAAGCAGAGGCTTCCCAAAGTTTTCGTTTAGAAGATAAACTATCCCTTCCCCCAGATTGCCACCATAAATCTCCTTTCCAGCATGCACTCTTAAGGGCACAGCAAGGCATAGACTCATTTCCCCTGCCAACTTGAAGAGTCTTGTGCCCAACCATCCAAGGGATAAGGGCCCGGGGGCTTCCTGCAGGCCGGGTCCCCTCACCAAAGGAGCCAGGGAGATGCCTGGCCCATGCCGTCTGCTCTGGCTGGGGACCAGAGGTTCTCACCAGGACCAGAGAGACATTTTTCCAGGCAGTAACAGGAAATGTTCATCTTGTCAACCTGAATAACCCTTGTGAGGCCAATTCCAGGACACAGCAGAACAGAGAATACAACTTGATCATCATCCCGGGCATCTCACTCAGGGGAAGGAAGATGGAAATCAAGAGAGGCCTGCAGAATGAGGTCATCATGCCACCCAGGTGGGCAGGAGGCATTTCACACAAATAATGTATGTGGCCCACCAGCCACCGGGCAGGTGCTTCATACATGACAATGTGGTGATTCGCGCTGAAACCCAACTCTCCCTTGAACTTACTCTAGAAATTCTTTCAGCACCCTAGGTCCTCTCCACTGCAAGTACGTCCCAGGGCCAGCCTCTGACTAGTTACCAGTTTGAGTTTACAGATATTGAAAGAAAGCAATTAGAAATGTTTACAAGTAGTTGGCACTGGTGTGACAACTTTTATTATATTTCCCAAAAGGATTACTGATCAGCAAAAGATTGAAAATAAAAAATTATGCTTCACCACAAATAGTTGGAGAAGAGGGGGCATGGAAATTTCTGAGGTGGGTCTTATTATTACCATTTTATACATGAGACACTAAGGCTTGGGGTGATTGTCTTGCCCGACTCCACCTATCCAAGTGGTCTATCTGGACTTCCAACCCAGGTCCTAAAGGTCTGTTACTTATAGTCATTCTAATCCATGGGCCAGGGGAGTCACATCTCTGACCTCCATGTGTGGCTAATAGGAAAAGGTTCACAGTGATCGCAGACAAAATCACAGGTATCTTGTCTCACCTCTGCAGTCAACTCACCCAGTGAGTTGAAGCCTCAGTTTCTCCATATGTACAATGAAGGAGGTGGCCCTGAGTTATACTGAAGGCCCCTTCCTGCTGACATCCTAAATGTGATCATAGACCCATTCAACCTTTGGAGTCACATGGCCAGCCTCCCAACTAAAGCAGTCTGGGATTCCTGAAGCCCTTAGCAGGCTTTCTGCATGTGGCTATGATTAAATAGCTCTAACTTTCAGGCTAGTGTCTTGCTTCCAAGGGCTTCTCCAAGAATATTGGACAGAGTCTCTCTGTTGTCCTGAGGATGCCAGCCCCATCACTCTTGCCCTAGGGGATCATGCCTCAGAGTCAGGCCTGGTCTTCACTCATAGATTCTCAACCTCAAGCCAAACCAGATCCCACCTGTCCAAGGCATAGCTCATCTCTGGTGCAGAAGGAGAGAACAACCTAGAAGCCACTTGTGGTTTTTCCCTGGTGAAAGCAAAGAAACTCCCTTTTGCCTTCAAACACTCAGGGATTCCATCCCTTGAGGAGCTAGAGACCCTGAAGGCTGCCATCTCCTTTTACAAAAGTCCCAAGGGGTGCGGGGAGTTTTAGCAGCTTTCCCAAGACCCTGTGCTGGCAGGAGATGGATGCAGGTTGTATGGGATGGCGTGTGTGTGATGTAGAGCCAGAGATGCTGACTCCAGCCACATTGTATCGAGGATGCAGCCCTGTCCAAGAAAGCTGACCCTTTGACACTGTTCTATGGCTCCCATCTAAGTAGAGGAAATGAGCTACAAATGAACTGGCCAAGCTCTGTCGCATGCCACGCCCTCTACTTTCCACCCCCAAATACTGACTTCTAAGCTCTGCCTGCCACAGTTGATTAGAAAGTAGGAAACTCATCTCTGTCAATGCTGATCAATGACAAACTCAGGGACTCCTGGAAGTTGGGAAATACACAGAATTCCAGAGTTGGAATCACACTGCAAACATTTCTTCAATGTGTATGGGGGCCGGGATGAGCCTTGGAAATTTGCAAGTACAGGGCAGTCTAGAGTCGGGGAATCCTACAAACAGAGGGCCAGGGACTCCTAAGGTATTAGAATCTTAAAAGTGTCCAGTAAAGAAACCCACAACATTAGATAAATGAAATCTAGAATCACAGGCCTGTGTAAAGTGTCCACAGAAGCAATAGGAGTTGTTGGAAGTTTCCGTAGTTCATGGTCTGGGGCAACCAGCCAGCCCAGCCCTGTGGCAACCAACCAGGTTCAGAGGAAACATGTCCCCACCATAGCAGCGGGGCAGGGGGCAAGCAGCGTGTGCCAGGGAGAGGATATCTGCCTGAAGAGTGAGAATGGAGGCAAATGGCAGGAGCTGTGGTGAGGCATGTGGCTACCTCTGAAATATAGACCAGGGGCAGAACTCCAGATAGGGTAAGGAGAGGCCATGGCTGGGAACAGAGCTTCTGGGCTGGCCCCACTTCCTACTAACACAGGAGATCCTGGCTGTGGGTGAATCTAAGGCTATGATCCCATTGCTGGGGGACAGCTCTGATGGCAAGCTGGCTTGGATGGAGCTGAAATTGACCTCCCCACCCCACCCTCAGCAAGTGCCTCATTTATGGAAGAAGATTCTGATTTTTTGTCCCACACTGGCGAGGCCACTCTTGACAGGGACAAGTATGTCACAAGAGCAGGGAGGCTGGAGACATAGGGCATGTTCCCAGGAGGTAGATATCTCAGGTGTCAAGGACATGGAGGGGCACTGAGAGAGAGAAAGAATGAAGAGAAAGGAGAGAAGAGAAAGAGATGATGATGCTAGAAAGTGATGTTAGGATCAAATGACAGAGCTCCAGGTGGGTCGGGGCTGGACTTTGCACGTGTCTGCCGCATCTCAGGGCAGCCTGGTCCACAGCCCAGCCAGAGGCCAGCAGAGATCTCTGATCACATGATCCCCCACTGGGCGCTGGCCGGGAACTCTCGTTCTCCCTGTGGCAGATCTGTGGGATGCCCTTTCTCTGCCCCTGGGTGGCTCAGAGAGGCCCTGGAGGAGCCATGTGGTGGGCTCAAGGTGTAATGTGCAGGCTTAAGTGTCTCTAAAACAACTAGTAAAAACCCTGACCAAATCCAAACCAGATGCCCCTGGGCGTGCAGGGTTGAGAGCTGTCAGCACCTCTGCATTTTCACCTGCTCATGTGGGTTGCACCTGTAGGTGGCAAGAACTCGGGACAGCTCCAGGCTGCCCACCAAGCTCAGCCCCACTGAGCTGCCCAGTGTGGAGGCACTGATGGGTCAGAGGGGTGAGGCAGCAGACCTCTCTTGAGCGAGTCCCCCCACTCTGGTGATTCTCCCCTTTCTCCCACTTCCCAATACAGGCCCTCGGGATTGTTAATGTCTGAACTATACTGTGAGAAGCTGTGAGAAGTTGTGCAAGCTGCCTCCCCTATATGTGTCCCTCTAAGCAACATGGACACATTAATAATGACCTCCACGTTTGCTGGAGAGTTCACTCAGGTGGACAGATATTTACTAGGCATTTATTGTAGGTCAAGCATTGGGCCAGGCCCTTGGAATACAGTGATAAACAAAACTGACATTACCTTTGACTTCACAGAGCTTACAGCTTTGAGGCAGTCAGGCAAAAAAAACCTTCAGACAAGTAAATAAAAACTATTTATGAATTGGGCTAATGCTTTGAAAAGGATACACTTTGGGGGAAGAGGATGAAGGAGTCCTCTCTGAAGAAATAATAGTTAAGCTGAAACCTGAATGCTGAGTAGGAATCAGCCAGAGGAAGGGCTTGGGATAGAGTGCAAAAGAAGAACAGTATGTGCCAAGGCCCTGAGGATGGGATTGCCTAACTCATTTCCTCCTTATGGGCAGAGAGAACAGGTGACATCAGGACACTTTAGTCTGATGACAATGAAAGGCCCCCAGAGTGTTTTCAACCAGGCCTCCACTCAATTCTCTACTTACAGCTTTCAAAGATGACTTTAGTGGGGAGCTGAGATAAGGGTGGAAATTCCTCACACTGGCCTGTAAGAAAGTCCAGGATCTAGGGCTCCAGAAGTGAAGGGATGGGCCATGGCCAGTAAGTGCCAGGGACCAGGATGTATGCAGCTCCTGCCCTGGCCCTGAGCTACCTTTAAAAGCTGTAATGTGCCAGCCACCATCCAGGGCCTCATTTGATCTTTCCAGCCCTTAGAGGAGAGAGGCACATGGGACAGGGATCCTTAGCTCAAAAAACCAAGGCCCAGGGAAGTAAGTGGTTCTACCACAAGTCATGCAGCAAGTTAGTGACTTGACTTCAAGTCATCAGACTTAAAGCTAGGTCAGGTTGTTGCCAAGAACCAGTACACTCTACAGAGACCCCTGCCCCACCAGCATGGACAGCCTCAACAGTGGAGGTAAAATATTTAAGGGAAGGAGGACTCTAAAGGCTGAAGCCACACCACGGGAAGACAGGTATGAGGCCCAGGGTGCCAAACAGGTGCCGGACGGATGATCTGGGGGTGATGTGGAATGAAATGGGATAGCCTGTCTGGAACACCATGCCAATGACTGATAGCACACAACAGTGAGGACAACCTCGACCACCCCTTGCTGGTCCCAGGCCTGCCCTCGGGGCCACACGCCCCCACACATCAGCTCCCTCTGGCTCAGAACATACCCGACAGGGTTTAAAGGCGGCGGCTCTGCCCTGAGTCTAGCAACTCCTGGCACCATTGCCAAGTCCTGTGGCCACCACGTTTGGGACAGAACCCCGCCCCTCCCCCTGCTCAGTGGGGCCAGGGCAGCTTGGAGTCCCCAGGGGAAGTGACCCCTTGTTGCACTCATGATCTCCCTAGCTGAACATCACTGCTAGTGCATCCCAGACTCGGCTCTGTCAACAGTCATGTTGCACTGAGGACTGCTCCCGTCATCCTTGCAGGGCTGTGACAGCCCTGGCCTGCAGTGCCCCTCCTTCAAGGCAGCCTTTTTCCTCCGTATACATCTACCTCAAAGACTCAACTCAGCCAGCTCCTCCCCACCTCCAAGCCTCAGAGAAGGCATCCAGTTCTCCAGGAAACCTCTGATCTCAGGATGAGAAAGCCTCTCTCCTCTGGGCTCCTGCAGCCCCTGTTCTCCTCTTGCTTTCCCTGGTAGACCATGAGCCTCTTGAGGGCAAGGTCTGTGCCTGCCTTTTTCTGTTTCCCAGAACCCAGTGCACAGTAGGTCAGTAATGTCTATCATCTCTGCCTTTCTGGGAAGGGAGTTGGGCAAAGGGTCTTGGAGCATGAAAACATTAGAATTTGCATAATGGTTGTTTCAATCCTTCAGGGTCTCCTAGAATGAAATCCCCTTGACCGGCGTGGCCTGTCTGGGGTCACTGCCACCCTTCCCCCACCCTGGCAGCAGCCCAGACCATGGCGGCTCTTGTGTCCCCCGTCCCCAGGCCCACATGTTTCCAGCCCCCCCCCCACTCTTCCTTCTCTCCCTCTTGGCCAGTGGGATCAGGTAAGTGCAGACTGAACGTCATGTCCTTCTCCAGGTGCCTCAGGGGCTGACATAAGCACTCTGTGCGTCACCTATAAAACAGCCAACTGCGGAACAACCCTTGGGAAAAGCCAGTTTCCCTTTTCCTGCTTTCTCTCCCCGCAGAAATTGTTTTTCCCCTCCAAAACCTGAAGCCTATCCCTCCCTTGCAGGAAGCCTTCCCTGACCTCGTCCCGCTCCCATCTTTGGGGAGCCTGAAGACTCTCGGTGGCCTCCGGCGGGCCCCGCATCCTGGAAAGTGATGGGGCAGGACAGAGCCACCCTGAAGCCTGGATAAAGGTGAAATCCAACAGTTGGGAGAGGTTATTTTTGGACCTGACACAAATGCTCAATGAAGAGCCCTCCGCCTTCCAAGCCATCTTTGCTTTGTGCTCCCAGGCCCAAAACTAACATTTTCATAATAATTTTCCAGTATCAAAGTGATAGTTTTGATTCAAGACAGCTGAAGCCTGCAAAACTGCGTGGCGGCCTCTCCCGCCCTGGAGCCAAACATGTGCCTCTGTCTCTATTTTAACACCTTTGATAATCATCGAAAAATGCACGGCCCAAGCAGTTTTCTCGGCTCTCTGACCAGAACGGCCACCGCTGGAGGGAGGCGGGGGGTAGTCAGTTCTCCCGCAGCCTGACTTGGAGCCCCGCACTCCAGGCGCCCGGCTCAATGCTCCGCTAGTGCTGTCTGAGGTCGGCGCGGGCCTTTCCCGGCCCATTAAGCGGGGGGGGGAGCCCAAGAAATACAGTAACACAATCTCATGGAAAACTGATATAATCTTTTCAAAACTATAAAGATCGCTCACCCAGAGGAACATCTGCATGGAAAAAGAAAAAGGTTTTAAACAAACTGGAAAGGGGTCGGGTAACTTGTAAAGGCCGGAGTGTCAGGAGACTGCTGGCTCGTCCACGGCCTGCTGTCACTCTGGGGTGGGGGTGGGGGGCCATCCGTGGAGGAGCCAGTTCCCTCACCGAGAGCTCCTGCCATCTGGAATTCATTGCAGGAGGGAACACTAGTGTTTGGAAAAAGAACCTCGGCCTTACAATCGTTGTTCCTTAAATCATTAATATGGCCCCCAAGTTCCAGATAGAGAACCGGAGGACAGCAAGGACAGGCCAGGGACCCAGGGCCGGGGTTCCAGGCTACCCCACTGCCCTGTTTCTTGGAAACCCTGACCACCTCCTCATAGAAACAGGCTCAGGTCAGATTCTTGGCTCTTCCGCTAGCCAGCCTTCTGCTGCCCTAGAGAAGAAGCTACTGCTAAACAGTTATTTGCAAAGATGCTTTGGGTGCTTGGTACTCTCTGAGTTCAGGGGCTCAGAAGAGGCTGAAGCTCCTGTAGTGAAGTCCCTACTGGAGGCCTGACTCCCCAGGCACCCACATTCCCCAGAGGTCTCAAGGGCCCCGTTGGTTGTAACAGTCTGCAAAGGCAGGAGCAGCCCTACCCGGGAGATCTGAGGAGAGATGAGCTCACGCACGGGAGACATAGGCTTAAGACGCAGCCAGCATGGGCAAGGCCCAAGTGCATGACTCAGGCTGTTTGACCACCTGAGATCTGAGATGGAAGAGGTTCGTGGGGGCCGGGGTCACAGGGTTTTAGAATAAGAGTATCTGAAGATATGCGTGGAGACATCTGAATGCTGGCCCTGTGGCCGCCCCTGGACATACTGATTTCCTGAAAGGTAATAGGCAGCCTGCAGGTCCGGGGAGACCGGAGGGGACTGAGACCCACATCCGGGGCCTGAGAGCTGGGAGACAGCAGAGAGGCCCTCGACCCTGCACAAGAATTGCCTCTGGGCAGGAGTCCCTGTCTCAGAGCGCTGGACCAGTCACAAAGTGCCACCCTCTGGGGTACTTGATGCCTCTGCCCCTCCTATGCTCTCTGCCCTGGAGCTCTCCAGGGGCCCCTGCTCTTCTCCCTCGGAGCTCTGCGGAGCAACCCAAGCTCTCTGGGGGCGGCCTCAGTTACCCCCTCTGGGCTTCTGACCTGCAGATCTTAACTCCAGCCTGTGTCTCTGTCTCTCCTGCGTGGAGACCCATAGACCCAACTACCTACCAGACACCTCCTCCTTGAGACCTCACAGCCTCTGAGCCCCAGAGGCTCCCAGCCAGAACTCTTCATTCCCCCGAGGTGATCCCTCCTCAGTGTCCCCACTCAGGGAAGGCAGTGCCAGGTGCCCCATCCTGGAAACAGGGAGTCATCCCTGACATCTCTCTTGCTTTCTCCTCCCAATTCCCAAGGCCCAAAAACCTGTCCCTTCTTGCTCCCACAGATTTCTCAAAGCCATTCATGTCTTTCCACCCCTACTCTCAGGCCTCACCATTCCGTGCCCGGGTCACTGCAGCCTATTTTGGACTCGTGTCCAGATTCCCCACCTAGCAGCCAGGGTCATCTTTCTCAAATACAAATATTACCTGGTTTCTCTCTGTTTAAAACCCTTTAATAAAACTCTTTAAATTTAAAACCCTTTAAATTCATCCATAGGAAATTGTCCCCACTCCATTACTGTACTAGTCCAGATGCGTAAGTTATGCTGCAGTAACTCACATCTCCGAAATCTCAGAAGCTTAAAATATCAGTAATTCCCACTCACACTGAGACATTGAGGGTTGAGAGGGGATTGTATTCATTGCAGGGTCCCCAGGATCACAGGTCCCCAGGCTCTCAGGGTTTCTGGCTATTGGAGCAGCCATCATCTTGAGAGTTGTCAGTCAACCACTATGATGAAAGGAAAGACTGTCACGGAAGCATTCACACTGGTAATTAAATGCCTGAGCATGGAGGTGGCATGTATCGCTTCCTTTCACAACTCGTTTGCCAGAACTAGTCTTATGAAACTATCCAATCACAGGGGGACCAGGAAAGGCAACCCTCCCAAGTGCTCAAAAGGGAGAGAGCCAGAAAGAGTTGATATTACCACAGTCGTGCACTTCCTTCAGGACCCAAATGCCCATGCTGTCTCTTCCTTCTGTGTCTTTCCAAAAGCTGTTCCTTCAACCTGGAGCCCTTATCCTCACACCTCACCTAACTAATTACTGCCCGTCCTAAGATCTCAGCTTAGAATCACAGACAGGCCTACACTGAACAACCCATACTGGTATGAGCCCTTCCTCTGGGCCCTCAAAGCTTTGTTCATTCACACTCTATTACAATTATGTTAATTGTCTTTTCTTTCCTGGGCTGTGAGTTCTATGAAAATGGAGGCTTGGATGTTGTGTTTATCACCCTACCCCAGTGCCTACTCAAATGCCCACATGGAAGGATAAGCAGAATTGTTGAATAAATGAATGAATGAATGAATGAGAGAAACATCAAGATCCCAGAGTACCTGGAGTGGCAGGGGGCAAGAAGACTTTAGGAATAAAGACAACAGTCCATGTTGAGGAGTTCCAAAGGCAGGCATCCATGGGCTGGGGGAGCAGAAGGAAAGGTCTCTGGTAGTGCCCACATGAAGAAGGATGTGCCCCATGGAGAATGACAACCTACAGCTCACCCCCCAGCCATCAGCAGTCAGTCACAGAGTCCATGGGAAGCCTCCTCTCCCCCAGCAGGCAAAGGTCAGGAGAGGGTGGGGTGCAGTCCAGAGCCCAGCTGAGAGAAGTAGAGTGCCCACATAAAAACCTGAGCCAGGGCTGCCTCCAACTTTCATGAGCTACCTCTCCCCTCCTCTCATCCCCTCCAGACTTCATCAGCTGCTAAAAGCAGAAACCCCTTGTTTATTTTATTTTGGAGAGCCTTGGATGCACTCCAAGGGCAAAGATGTGTGTCTCTCCAACCTCCCAGCAATTAGTACAGTACTTGGCACATAGTAGTAGCTCAATAAATGTTCA
This sequence comes from Spilogale gracilis, assembly GCA_004023965.1. Taxonomy (NCBI): domain Eukaryota; kingdom Metazoa; phylum Chordata; class Mammalia; order Carnivora; family Mephitidae; genus Spilogale; species Spilogale gracilis. The sequence continues at coordinate 89,117 of PITA01003771.1, forward strand.
AATCTAACTCTGATCCACTCGCTACTCTCCAAGCCCTCAGGAGAGCTCAGTGTGCCTGATATCCATTGTCCCTCTGGTTGTCAAGATGTTGGCCTCTATCGCCTCTCCCCCTCCATCTCCCTACTCCTGACCCTGACATTCCTGGGAGCAGATAGGGATGTGTATACAGTGCCCAGACTGGGCTCAAGCCCCATGAACCTCACCCGAGACCCTCTGGCATGGGAGGCTCCTGGGCCAGGGCATCCCCTCTGAGGCCTCAAAGACCCCCCAAAAAGCAAAAACAAACAAACAAAAAATAGTAGCATCTGTACAGTGTAAAATATCAGGGGTTTCAAGGTGAGAGCTCCAGCACAGGGTCCAGGTACCTGATGGGATCTACTGTGGACTAGGATTCATTCTTCCCCCGTTCATCCCCACTTCCCTGCCACCAATCCTCAGTCAGCAGGACTTGCCTGGTCTACCTCCTAAATGCCTCTCAAATCCATCCAGGCCCCTGAATCACCTCTAGCTCACATCTCTGGCCGCAGCCTACCCCCCACATTGCGACTAGAGTCATCTTCCTAAAACCCCATAGAGCTTAGGTCGTGCTCTTTCTTAAAATCTTCTCCTCTGGAGTCATGACTAAGACCTGAAAGATCTCCATGCTTTTCCCCTAGCTTAATTGCCCTCTGCTCCCAGTCTCATCTCTTGCTACCTCTGCCCTCATACTCTCCACCTTTCGGCTTAGCACATGCTGTTCCTTCTACCTGGAACTCTTCTCTCCTAGAAAAGATCTACCCCTTTTAAAGACTTTTGTTCAATTTTCACCTCCTTGAGGAGGCTTTGCCTGAATGCCAGTCCCCCTAAAAGTCAGATGCACCCTCCTTTCTGTTCCCACAGTCTCCAGGCTTCCTTCTATTATAGTCCCTATTACCATGTCATATTTTCCTTCATTCATTCAACAGCATCTAGTGTCTAGCTGCCTAGAAATATCTGTTGAAGAAGGATGAGAGGGAGGAAAATAAATCTCTGATTCCAGCTGGGACAGAGTTGAGCAGGACAGACAGGAAGGCTGGAGGAAGCGGGAAAAATCTGAGTACTGAGCTAGCTGAGCAGCCTCCCTGGGAAGAGGAGGGGCTGGAGAAAAGCCCAGAATGACAGGAAAGGCTCAGTTGAGTGGAGAACAGGGGCCGGGCCAATTTAGGGTAGGGCGGAGTGGCCTGGGCGTGAATACAAGGCCCCAGATAAGAAGCAAATGAGTTTAGACTCCATTCTGAGGTCAACTATGAAAGGATTTCAAGTAGATGATAAGACAATGCTTATAATTAAACTGGGATTCAATCTGAGTGTTGGAAGGGTCTCCCTGGTGGCAGTGTGGTATGCAGAGACCAGGTAAGAGGCCGCCCCAAGCTTCGTAGGAGAATGAGGATGGCCTGCAGGGAGGTCGCACGGACCAAATGAGATCGAAGAATGGATCTGAGGCCTACCTAGAAGGGCAAACTGACAGGGCTTGGGCACTGACTGAGGTCGAAAGCAAAAGTGGAGTCCAGAAGGCCTCTCAATTCACCACCTGGAGGACCAATACATGCTGGAGACCATTCATTTCTCTCTGGATACATGACACACTGAAGCCTCAGGTGGGATGGAGGAGGGGATGGGGGCCATTAAACAGCTGCTTCCCCTGAGCACCCGGCAAGGGCCAGAGCACGTAGTGGGAATACAGGCAAGGTCAGCTGACTCCCATGGAGGTGCTCGGTCTCCTTACTGCAGCAGAGCAGAGGCATTCCCCATTCCTGCAGGTCAGGATAAGCCTGCAGGCCACGTGGGGCGGGGGGAGGACCAGCCTAAGCAAAGGCCTGGAGGCGGGCACCCCCAGAGTATGTAGGATCAGGTAACCTATGCAGAAACACAGACAGCTGCCCTCTCGAGGACCCAGGCTTCATCTGATGGGACACTGGGTGTGTTCCTAATTTGTCCACCAAGAAAAGAGCTCTGGTGACCCTGGCAGACAGACAGAAGGTCAGGGCTGGTGTTCCGGTGCCCAGAAGTCAGACAGTGGCCCAGCTGCAGGAGACAGCCCACTCAGCTAGCCCCAAAGGTTGGCAATTCCACACAGGAGAGGAGGGCTGGGAGACCTCCAAGTCCAAGGCTGGTAAGCAGTAGGGTCTCAATAAGTGTCTCAGATCAGACAGACCTTTCTCATGCCATGAGTTCCAGACTCTCAGCATCCAGGGTGAAGGGAAGCAGAGACATCCTCTGGGCTGCGAGTTTGCCACGTTCTCACCTCCCACACTTAGCTCCAGGCAGGTAGAGCACACCACACCACCCCTGGACCCTCCGTGCCTCCTCCTCCTTCCTGGCTTTTGTTCATGCTGTTCCTTCTTCTTGAAACATGCTCATTCTCCCCTCCCCTTTACCCAGCTTTGATGTCACCTCCTCTAGGAAGTCCTTCCTGATACCAGCAGGCCGGAGTCATCTTTATGCCCTCACAGCCCCACTCCAGCCCCTGGAAATCACTGTAATGATCACCTGACAATGTGTCCCTTTTCACTACATCCTGGCCCCTCACCTGCTGAGCTCTGGCTTTGGGCTCTTCAATGTGCCATGTGCCCTCCCCACAACCCCTGGTCCATCACAGCCACTCTTCCCTTGTCCAGAAAGCCTCCTCTTCTGACTCTACTTGAGCAGCATGAGTCCAGCCCTCCTGGCTCAGGACAAAGGTTCCATCCTTGGAGGCCGTTCTTGACCATCATCTTGACCCTCCTGGGCCAGGGGCCACTGTAAGAAGTTCCCTCAGCTAGTGCCACTGTGTTTCCTATCATTCCTGTTGCTCTGTGTGGCCATGAAGCACAGCAGTCAACGGACAGAACAGACCATGGAGCCAGACCACCCCATTCATGTCCCAGCCCTGCCCCTCCCCAGCTCTGTGTCCTCAGAACGGTCCCTTGGCCTCTGCGTACTTCAGTTCTCCTGTCCACAGAGTGGGGATGATCAAAGAACCAAGGCACAGGGCTGAAGTGACACTCAACTCTGTCATGGACACACTGCCCTGTGGCGATCCCTAAGGCTGTTCACAAAGAGCCTGGGTCTCCTCTCCCTTGGGCTATGGTGGGACTGAAACCCCACTGCCTCTGAAGCCCAGCATGGCTGGGCAGCTGCGTTGGCCTGTGACATGTGAGCTGAGATACATGTGCCACTTTCTGAAGGAGGCCTTTGGAGACACTGTGGCATTTGTCATGTCCCCTGGTCCTGCCTCTCCCTAATCCTGGGTGCCCGAATGAAAAGGGCATGTTGTCTACCTCCTGCTGACCTGTAATGAATGTGAGCTATGAATAAGAAATAAGCCTGAGACTTGGGGGTGCCTGTTTCCGCAGCATACCGCTCCTCTCCCGACTGAGGGGAGCATTTAGAGTGGGGCTTGGCAGAGAGTAAAGTGCTATGGAAGGGCTACCTGCTATCACTGCCCCTCCACATCTGTGTGCTAGAGACCAAGAGCGAGGCCCGCTGCCCCTTGCTCACTGTGGTGGCCCCAGCTCCTGGCACAGTGTTTAGCACATAACAGTTGCTCAATAAAATATTTGTTAATGTTCAGGCAGGGAGCCCTGCCAAGCACATACATCCACCCCACCCACCTGACCAGTCCCCGGTAGTGGGTGACAGGGACCCGGCTGTGCTCAGAATTGCCCTCCATGCTGCCACAATTCCCAATGGCATCGTTTCTTTTGGACAGCCCCCAGAGTTCTTCCATCCTAGCAACGTCTGTCAGTGTGATGGAATAATCTGGTCTCGCCAAGCCTGTGGTCTGGCCCATCCACTGTGGCCCCCTTGTGGATATTCTTCCTGGCCCAGCATGGTGGACAGCCTTTCCCCTGGCAATTATTTGCCAAGCAGTTCCACATGGTTTCATTTTACTCAACAAACCCAAACCACCCAGTGTCTGAGAAAATTCTAGATTCTGATAAAAGGACTATATCTCATCTCCATCCAGGAAACATCATCCCAGGAGACACCAGTTGCTGCTTGCACACCTCTGTTGATGGGGACCTCACTTCCCGAAGAGTTTTAGTTTCACAGCCCTTGCCAATATATGGCTGCATGTCTGTAATCCCATAGGGGATGCATATCTGCAAGGGACCTGTGCCACACTGATCATGGCCCCTTTCCCTGGCCATTGACAAAACCCTCAGCCCCTCGCTCTCTTCTCCAAAGCAATCTCAACTCCCTCCTTTCTCTGCATTGTTTTCTTTATTTGAGATTTTATAAGGACACTCCCTGAATTTCAAATTTGTGGGATTTTTGTCAAAGTTTATCAATGGTCCACTCCATATTTTGGCCTCAAAATAGGGGCCACCCCTCCATGCAGCCACCACCCCATAGCCTGGGGGACTAGATGACAAAGCCTCAAAGCAAATGTGCTTCCCGTGGTCTGTTCCTGTGCCAAAAATATTCATCATCAACTCAAATCCAACCACAGAGAGCTCTTGATGCAAGACATTAATAGTTGTTCCTTTAGGAAAATCATAGAAGACCTCAAATATCTCCAGAAGAATGGCGACTCATAAAAACCTTGAATTTTTTACCATTCCAGTTGAATGGTATTCAAGTTCCAGCCCTGAAATGAATTTTGTGTGATCCCAGGTGAGTCTCTTCACTTCTCAGGGCCTTAGTTTCCTCCCTGTACTCACAGTAGGGAAGTAGTACTCAGTAATCTCTAAAGGCTCTCCTGGCTCTATCAACCATCCACCTCTTAGTATGAATTAGTACCCTGGCCCAGAGATAGCAGTGATTAGGTCTCCAAATGGACTGCTTGTGGGTGGTAGGTGCAAGGAAGAGAAATCAACCCTGGCTAAGAGATAAAGAGGAAGGAAGAGTAGATGGAGGAGGCAGAGGGAGAGGGAGAAGGGATTATAGGAAGCTTTTGAGTGAACCACAGAATTAAGGGGAAGACTTGAGAATCATGCTCACAAAATGAGCAGAAGCCAAGAGAAAGAAAAAAGGCAGAACCACAGACAAGTTTGCTCCCCCAAAGCAGCCTGGTCAGGGAGACCTCTCTGTCCTGGCCAGGATAACGCTGGCCCTGTCTTTACATTTTCTCTTCTCTTGGTTTTTGAGATTCTGCTCGCTCCAATTCTCCCACTGTCCTCTTCATTGGTCACTTCCTTCTCTGACTGCCGAATAGATTCAATTGCCCAAGTTCTGTCCTCACCTCTGACCCACCTGCTGGCTGAGCTGGGTTCACGGCCAGAGCCAAGGTCCATCTCCATAATAGTCGACCTCTCTCCTGGGCCTGCTGCCTTCTGCTTCCCTATCTTGGGCAAGTGGCTTCAGCTTTCCGAGCTGGGTCTCTCCATCATTAAACTGAGGGCTAACCTGTGCTCTGGGCTGGTGAAATGTAGGGAGTGCTAGGACAGAGGTTCTCAGACACCAGCCTTGCCACCAGCTTTGTGCCCCCTCCGGGGGGTGGAGTGAGAGTGAGGCAACCCTCTCCCCTTTTCCTGGCCTCTCCCCCCTACTGGTGACATTTCTTTGACAGCTGGGTCGGTTGTAGAGCTGACTTCTATGGCCCCGCCCAGGCTTCAACTCCAACAATTGAAGGCAGTCGCCCAGTCACCACTGAGTGGGGTTAGTGGCGGGGAGGGGGGGGGCAGTCTCACTGTCAATTCCCCTTTGCATTTGAGCTAAGAGCTCCTTCAGGATGGCAGCTGTGGCTGAGGTGAGACAGCCCAAGTCTGGGCTGCCCTCTCCCTCTCCACCTGTGGCCCTTCATTGGAGGCCCCTTGTGCCATCATCAGGGCTAAGTGGATGTTTTCCTGGGCGAGGAGGGGGGCAAAGGAGCAGGGCTCTTTAGGTGACGTTCAAAGAGCCTCTGGCTTTATTACTGCCTGTCGTCTCCCCTTCCCCTTCTCATCCTGGAGAGCCCACCCTCCTCCCATCAGAGGGAAATTATACCAGGTTCTAAGAGGGGGTTGAAGGGAAAGCGTCCCCTCTATTCATCTCGGCGGCTGAACGGGCCTCTTGAGCACCCATTGTGCCCATCCTGCCGCCTCTGCGACCATTGAGATCAGGTGGTCTGGTATGACCCCCTCCCCCTGGCCTGGGACAGGAAAGGGCTCAGGCAATGGGCTGGCCCACAGACTTCTCTGTCCATCCTCTCAGGGGGCTTTTGTTGCATAAAATAGCACCCGCCACTGGGCCACTTTAAACCAAGGCCAGGCACTTGAATGTGAAAATGGGGCCCAGGCACAGGGAGTGCAGGGACAATGGCTGCCCTCAATTAGCTCACTGAGGTGCCCCAAATGGACTTGAGGAGGGGCGCGACCACAGCCCATTCATGCATATTTATCACAAGCTGCTGCACATCCGTGTGCACTGTTCCCATGGCAGCGCTGGGGACGGGCAGAGGGGCGAGGGGCTCCCTGAACCTTGCAGGGGCTATGGTTCGGAGAAGCTCCAGGCCTTTCCCCAGAAGACTGAAAACTGTCCCCAACACCATGTCCCTGTGCCTTTACCTGACCCTGAGACTCTTGAGCCAGCCTAACCTGGAAACCCTAGAAAATAAGACCAAAGGGGCTTTAAAAGGTACAGAGCACACCCACTCAACAGGTGTAGAAGTTGAGTCCCAGAGCAGAGGAAATGAATTTTTTTCCCATTTTCCAGTTTACATCTAGGATGAGAGGAGGTCAGCAACAAGTATGTGTGTATATATTTATAATAAAAGCATTTAATGAATGTTTACCAAGTGCCAGGATTGAAACTCAGTATGTTCAACTGTCCTAGCAATGTTACAAGATGGATGTTGTATTATCTTCACTTGAGAAGACTGAAGCTCAGGAGACAGTGGGGAATTTTTCTAAGATTCCGTGGTGGGTATGAGTCTCAGAGCTGGGATACTTACCATTGCTGTCATTCTCCATTGCCCAGGCCTGGTCACTGGTGGGAAAGTAAAGCGGGAGGAGGCTATTAGTTGGTCCTCAGCTGCTGGGTGTCCCAGGCCACAAGCTATCAAGTAGCAGAGCCATAATGGAAGCCAGGCATGGAAGGATGGCAGGCCACTCATTTCCTTCTTTTCTGGAGCTTCTGGAAAAGGAAGGCAACTTGGCTTCCAGTTGCTGCTGAGCTGGGGGGGAATCTCAGCCATGTGGGCAGGGCTGCAGCTGGGCCTGCCCTCCCAGGGACTTCCTAAGAACCTGTCCGGGGCAGCAGCTACTCCTTATTGCTCCTAGGTGGAGTGCTGAAGTTCTCCTCTTCGGGGAGTCGAGCTCTTCCAAAGAACTGGGAGCCTCAGCTGTGATGCAGGCATTTAGAGAAGATGGGCAAAGCTTGGCCCCAGCCTGCATGTGACTCCAGCAGTGAGGCCCCGGGGCCCCTCCCGATCTGGGCCATCCTCTCCAGTGTGCTGACGTTGTTCATTCCCTTTGTCCCCTGTGCAAGCACCCCAGCCACCACATCTTGGATCAGCTCCTTCTCTTGCTTGGATTGTGATTTGAGTTGCCATGAGTTGAGGTGAGGTGGAGATGGTGAGCATTAGTTTGGTTTGGTTGGATAGTTTCTGTTGGATTTGATCTGTAGCATGTTCACCTGGGCTGAGTTCCATGGCATTTAGTTCAGCTGAGCTGAGCTAAAGTCAGTTGAGCTGAGCGGAGTGAGACCGAATTGAAGCAGCAGTGTGCGTGAGCCTCAGATTAAAAACCTCCAAGAAAACCCCAACTCTGAAAAACTAGGATTCCAGGAATCAAGAGTCCCCAAAAGCAGAGAGGCTGCTCTTTCCATTTTGTCCCTCATTTGTTGTTGGACTTGACTCCTACTTGGGCTAGAAAGAGGATAGGGGCCTCTGGGACTGTCTCATTGTTTTTATAAGCTCCTTTCAAGGTTGAAGAAGCAAAGACCAAGATGTCTGGTAGAAGTCAATAATGCAAAATCTTCAGACACTGACTCTCAAGAGTAGGGATCCACTGGAGTCCAAGACCTGTAGCAAATAGCAGGAGAGACTCACAAACCACCTCCCCATGCCCTCATCGTCCCCAAAGCCAGGACCCCTCTACAGGTCCCCTGAAGGGGCCTCCCAACCTCCACTCAGGTCCCAGAGACAGGACACCCACCACCTCGAGGGACCACAGTGTCATCTAGTGGTAAAGAAATCTGAGTCAGGTTTGCGCCCTGGCTCTTTGGCAGCAACATGGGACTAAGTTTCCCTCTCTGAGATTTCTGGGAGGATGGGGTTTTGTGGACAGGAATAAGACAAGACGTGCAGGCCACTTAACCTAACACCTGGCATTCAGTGAGATCTTCGTCAAAGATGCTTTCTATCACTGTGACTAATCCTGTCACCCCGACTCTCACTGTTATTATTGACAATACTGATCACTGTCTAGCAGCCCTATCAGAAAATGCTCTGCACTTCCAAGCCAGGCTCCCTAGCCCACACTGAGCCCCCAGCCTCATTCCCTCACCACTTCCTCTCCTAACAGTCTCTTCCCTGCCAGGCTCAGCTGCCAGTCACAGCTGACTCCCTCTGCTCCAGGCTTGGACATAGCTTTGTGGGGTGACCTGGGACATGTCCCTTCTCTTCTCAACCTCAGTTCACACAGCTGTTCAGTGGAGGATCCGGCTAAACTGTCTGGAGATGGCCCCAGCTCTGATACCCCAGCCATGCCTCTGAGGCTCATATTCCTGCCGTCTCTCTGTCAGCAGTCCCTCCATCCAGTGCACAGTAACTGAGTACCGACTGTGTACCAAGAAGTGCTCGGCGCTGAGAATATCAGGGTGAGAGGAACTCAGCCCATACTATTGAGGATTTTTAAGGAAGTTCCTAGAAGGATGTTCAGTCATTCATTCATTCACCAAACACATACGTGCCTGCTTCGCCCAGGTCAAAAGAACAGCTCAGACCCGAAGCCCAGCTCCCGCTCCTCCCAGGGCCTGGCCCCTGAGGTGGGGATGAGGCCTGGTGGTTTCACCGGCCACCCACCGCCTCCCGAAGGGACTGGCAGGCATGAGCTCATGTCTGTGGAGCCCTGCGGCTCTCAGAGCAGCCTCTGAGCACAAGGCCTCCTTGTGATTCAGAGAGATGAGGCGGGGGCTGCCGGGCTCACAAAGCCCTGGGCACTGTGGGGCTGTCAGCAGACACTCCCGAGGCTGAGGGTACTGGGCTTTGATATGGCATTAATGCGCTAATATCTTAATCCGGCCACCTCCCGCCAGCTGCCTGGCCACACAGCGGGGGCCCTGGGGAGCGGGGTTTCCAAATTACATTATTGAATGTTTACCTAGTGAGCTGGCCAAAGAGTGTTTAACACCAGCTGAAGGGAGCGCGTGTGCGCAGCACAGCCCCACAGCCTCTGCCCTCACGCATGCCACACACACTCACACACCCACCTCTCAGGACTCAGAGACACGTGCGTCCACAGATGCGCACACACAGCAGGGTCCCCAGCAACACACGCGCGTGCACACACAGGCACCCCGCACCGTGCAGACGCCATGCACGCCACACACAGGCCCGTGCCCCGCACACACGCACGCTCCTCCCCTGTGCATCACATAGCCCCCAGGGGTGGCCACAGGACCGTGGCACAGTCACCCTGGAGGACAGTCCTGTAGGTGGGTCCCCGGAAGGGCGGGTGGCAAGAAGCTGTCCCTGACTGTGTCTTGGCAAGTCGCCGTTGCCAGGCCTCGCCAGTCTCCTGGGCCCCCGTTTCTAGGTTCTTGATGACCGTGCTGTTGGTATGGCCAGCAGTCTGCCCCCAGGGAAAGCAGGGCAGACTTCACACCCGGCCCTGCTTTGGTGCTGGGACCCTTCTCCACACCCCTCCCCTGTCGCCCTCTCTCTCCCTGCCCTCCTCACGGGACATCTCCAGGCCAAGCTATCCATCCTTCACTGTGAGCTCACCGCCCCTCTTCTGGAAGTTATCCTTGCTCCAGCCAGCAGGAGGAAGACCCCCCCCCCGTCTGGTCCATGGGTCCCCACACTGGGAACAGGACTGACGGCTCCCAGCAGGAACTGCCTTGACATGAGGATAGGAGCAAGGCCCGCCTCACGGGGCTGTGGGGAGAGGTAAGCATTGACTCAGAGCTGGCGTATAAACGTCACTCTGCTAAGTAAGCCATCCACTACAGCATTGTCAAGGGATGACAATGGTGGATGTGACTCCTGATACCTGGGTCCCGTCTCAGCCCTGGTCCGTGAGCTCCAAGAGGCAGACCTAACATCCCCCTCCAGCCCTTAGCAGGAACTCAGTGTTGCTTGAGTGAATGACTAAGAAGCCTGCTAGACAGCCCTTACATTTCCATGACAAGAGAATGGATTGGTCTAGAAATAAACAAATGCAAAAAATTCACTGAACTAAGTGGGATCCCCTAGATCTCCCTAATCCTGGCTCTGCCACAACACTCTGTGACCTCAGATAGGTCTATTCTTCTCGCTGCGACTCAGTTTCCTCATCTGTCAAATAAAAAGTTTGCGTGGCATGGTTCTTAAATTCCTTCCAGCTCTGAGGTTCTGGAATTCTAAGCCCTAGACACAAGCTTGCCACTAGGGCAGACATCAAGTGGGGAAGCAGGACATGTCAGGAGAAGTGGCCAGCATTGGTCAGAACCGTCTGGGAAGGAGGAGGAGATGGAAGAGGGGAGGAGGAAAGGCACAACATGGTGGGAACACCAGGAGGGGCTCAGAGGCTGCATCCCTCATGCACTTGTCAGGCATCAGTGACTGCAACAGATAGAATGGAGGGTTGCCCCAAGGGGCACCATGGATCGATTAAGCCAGAGGAGCAGATAAAGACTGCCCTATCCATAGCCCTGCAGGCTAGACTGAGCAGTTGTGGTTTTATCTTACAGGCCAGCATGTTCCAAACTTTTCTGATCTTCAGAATCAGAATGAGGCAATTGCTAACAATACAGATTCTTGGATTCCTACCTCAGCCCCTCATTTGCAAGGGACTGAGGATCTGTATTTATAGTAGGCGCCCTGGGTGAGTCTTATGAATCCAGCAAGTTTGGGAAATACAACGGGATGAGAAGCCAACTCACTGAACAGTACGGCAGGTGGGGGAGACACCGTCCATAGGTACTTAGCTACAGGCCACTGACCTTGGGAGAGTGACCTGATCTTTCTTCTCTTCCCACCTGTGAAATGGGAATGATCCAGCACCTACCTTAAAGGTCGATCATGTACATTAAATGAGTTCCCAAGAGCCTAAGCAGGGTCAGGAATAAGAAGGCTGCTTCAGGAAACATGAGCAAATACACCACCCAAGAGATTTGAGGGAGGAAAGGCAGCCACAACAGAGGAGCCATCTGTGAGCCCATGGTGGGCTGGGAAGGAGATAATTGGTAAGTGGAAGCATCTGTAATCTGCCTCTGGCTTCCAGAGACTCTCTCTGGGCTGTGTGGGTTTCATTCATTCACTCATTCTTTCATCCAATAGTACTTATTGCATCCCTGCCACGTGCCAGTCGATGCTAGGTGCTGGGAATACGAATAGGAAGGAGAGAGACTCTATGTGTCTCCTTGCAGAGCTACTATTCCAAAGGGAAAGGTTAAATATGGACAAGTAACTGAAATAATTCCAAGTCATTACAAATGGCCTGGAGGAGACCAGCAAGGGGGTGGTCAGAGAAGACCTCTCTGAGGAGGTGAAATTGATGAGAAGGGAGAGGAGATGACCTGGGGAAGAATGAAAAACAACCATTCTAGGCGGAGGACAGAGCGTGTGCAAAGACTCCAAGGAGGAAAATCCCACTTGGTATCCTGCAGGAACACAACAGTGGTTAGCAGAGGCCAGGTCATAAAGGGCCTTTCGGGCCATGGCCAGAAATCTGGATTTTATTTAAGTGCAGTTGAAGGGTTTTAAGCAGAAGAATGATGTGATTTGATTTATATTCTAAGAAAATCCCTCCAGCAGCTGTACGGAGAATAGATGATAGGTGGGGTGAGAGGGGAAGCAGGGAGACCTACTAGAAGGCTATTAATCCAGTAGGGTGGCCGCAGGAGCGAGGTGGGCAAACCCAGATGGTATCCTGGTGCAGGACTGATGGGACTTAGAGCAACTGGCTGTGGGACATAAGAACAAAGGGACAGGGAGGGATCAGGGGCCATGCTCAGGTTTCTGGCTTTCAGGGGCTGATGGTGCCACTTATAGCATTGGGGAAGCTGGGGGTGCTCGGCCCTTGTCAATTGCACATGACACGTGAGATCCCCCCAGGACCAAGAGACTCAAGCAAGCCTGATGCTGGGGCTCAGAGCTGTTGCCTTGCCCACCGCAGGCCTGGGGCTTTCCAATCTCCCTGCCAAAAGCTAATTTCAGGAAAGAGTAAGATAGTCATCACACACCACTTTCTTCCAGAAATTCTGCAGCCCCTCTCCTCTTCCCCACCCCGCCATCCCTCAGTCAGGCCTATCCCCAGGGAGCTGACATATAACTAGTGTTTAGGAATGTGGTTTCTACCTGTTTCTTGACTGGATTATTTCTTCTTCGTGTGTGAGTTTGGTAAATTCTTTATAGATTTCAGACACTAGCCCTTTATCTGATAAGACCTTGCAAATAACTTCTCCCATTCTGTCCCTTATCTTTTGGTTTTATCAACTGTTTCCTTTGCCCTGCGGAAGCTTTTTATCTTGATGAAGTCCCGAGTAGTTCATTTTTGCCTTTGTTTCCCTTGCCTTTGGAGACGTGTCTAGCAAGGAGTTGCTATGGCTGAGGTCACAGAGATTGCTGCCTGTGTTTTCCTCTAGGACTCTGATGGTTTCCTATCTCACATTTAGGTCTTTCATTCATTTTGAGTCCATTTTTGTGTGTGGTGTAAGAAAATGGTCGTTTCATTCCTCTGCATGTGGCTGTCCAATTTTCCCAACACCATTTGTTGAAGAGACTGTCTTTTTTCCATTGAATATTCTTTCATACTTTGTCGAAGATTAGTTGACCATAGAGTTGAGGGCCCAGATCACGACGTGAAGGGAACTAGAGGGTACTATGCTAAGCAAAATTAGTCAACCAGAGAAAGACAATTATCATATGATTTCACTCATCTGTGGAATTCAAGCAACAAAACAGAGGATCATAAGGGAAGGGAGGGAAAAAGAAAATCCGATGGAATCAGAGAGGAAGACAAGCCATAGGAAGACTCTTAACTCTAGGAAACAAACTGAGGGTTGCTGGGATGGGAGGTGGGAGGCTGGGGTAACTGGGTGACCCGCATTAAGGAAGGCACATGAGGTCATGAGCCCTGTGTGTTATATGCAACTGATGAATCACTGAACTCTACTTCTGAAACTAATAATACACTACATGTTAATTAATTGAATATAAGCTAAATTTAAAAAAAGAAGAAGAAAAACATGGATTCTAGAGCCAGATTACCTGTGTTCAAATCCCAGCTCTGCCACTTCCTGGCTGTGTGACCCCCCACCTCCAACCCCTTTAAGTTATTTACCCTCTTTTCCTCATAAAATGTGGGATGATAATAGCGCCTATTTCCTGCGGTTGATATGCAGACTAAACCAGTGTAATGCTCCCCTTGAAAGGGCTTAGGAAAGTGCTCTGGCACCCAGTGGGTGCTGGGAGATGTTAGCAGCCGCTAGGAAGTCACCCCAGCTATGTGGCTGCCCGCCACCTCCATTCGTTAGGGATCCGGGGCTCCTGGCGGCCAGAGCTGACCTTTGCAAGTCTGGGCTCCAGACCTCCATCCTGCACTTAGCAGTGGCATGGCTTTGCACAGATTGCCCTGGGATGGTGTAGTTGATCTCTGTTGCGTGCTCCCTGGGTTCAGAGCAAGGGCTCAGTGAGAGGCGCGCAGAGACGAGACCGGACGCAGAGACCTGCTGTGCCTGTTGTTTGGCACATTCTCAGGTGGGCAGGTCAGCAACCGTCTGGAATGATGAATCCACAGGATTCATGATGGGCTCAGGCTGGACTCACTCTTAGCTGAGGTTCTCCTAGGGCCCAGGGCCGAGCTTGATTGTCCCTCGGAAATAACTCCGAATGTTTCCCTTGCTTCATGAGGCTTTCACAGGGTGCTATGACACCCCATCATCTCCTCTGACTCTCACAGCCACAGGGAGCAGCCTCCCAAAGTGGGGGGATGGGGCCTCTGAAGGTGGAGGTGCTCACAGAGGGCCTGAGTGCTCTCCCCCACCAGCTTCTGCCTGCCTGCCCTGTCCTACCCACATGGGCCTCTCTTTCCCAGACTTGGCTTTGTCTAGATCTCTTTCTCCTTGACTTCCTCCACTTCTCTTTCTCCTTAAGAATCCCCTCAGAGACACTCCTGAGACCGTAGAGCTAGAATTTCAGGGTCAGCCATGCCCGCCTCCTCAGGAGGTGCCGTTCTGGCCTAGTCTTTCCCAGAAGAGCCTGCCTGCGTGAGGCTCCATCCTGTCAGGTCTCCACAGCTGGGCCCTTGGTGGTGTTCGTGTCTCAAGAGGCTACCAGGCTCCAGACAATTCCAGTGTAGCTCTTGGAAGAGAAAGTCAGAAGAGAAATGGAAAAAGAAAAACAATTTCCCTACCCCCAGCCACACATTTTTATAACCTGCTCCAAACTCCTCAGCTATAAATGACTTAATTTTGACTGTTTTATAAGCAACTTGCCCTTAAAATGGATGGGAGGAGAAGGGATGTGAAGGAGTCTCTCAAGAGACTGACCGAGTCCCAAAAAGCAACACAGCTCACACAGACCACAGGCCCAGGCCCCCGCCTGCCTCCACCTCCCCAAAGCCAGGTGGGTTCCAGGCTCCAAGAGTAGAGCCTGGGGCGAGCAGAGTCCATGGTGGGAGTCAGAAGACCTAGATTCCCGGTCCTACATCTGCCCTTCTTAGGATCTCAGTTTTTCCATCTATTAAATGAAGGTTTGGACCAGATGACCTTTAAGGACTTGTCCTGCCCTAGAGGATATGGTGTCTCTCAGAGGACTAGGACCCAGAGGCCACATGGGAATAAAGTGCATGCTGGGCACTGGGAGTTGTGAAACACCCAGAGAAAGAGTACATCGGCCCCTGGCCTGATTGAGGCCTCCAGGGAGGGGAGATGGCAAATCCACTAGCCCAGCTTCAACCCTCAGTGGTTCTCCAGCATGCTCAGGCAGCGTAAGGGCAAACTCCACTATAGGCCCGAGGCTGCTCTCCAGCACCTCCGTCCCCTGCCTCAGCCCCACTGTGTGGGCCTAAAACACCAAAGTGCTCCATTCATTTGCACAAACTTCCCCCGTGCAGTCTTGCTCATGGGGGCCCCTTGGCCTGGAACAGTGCCCCCACCATCTCCCCTCTGGTGAACCTTTGCTGCCTTCTCAGGATCCATTCAGGCACTCTCCTGTGGAAGCACTCAGGGTCACCAGGCCGGACACCACAGCTCCATGATTACCCACCAGCGCGTGGCCCGGGCAGGAGGAGGAAGCCTCCTGGTCATCACACAGTGACAGGGACCTACAGGGAGAGGGAACAAGGAAGTCAGAAAGGTAGATTAAGGGACACCTGGGTGGCTCAGTCATTAGACACCTGCCTTCGGCTCAGGTCCTGATCCTGGAATCCTGGGATCCATCCCTGCATCTGGCTCCCTGCTGGGAGGGGGGCAGGGGGAGAATGCCTGCTTCTCCCTCTCTCACTCCCCCTGCGTGTGTTCCCTCTAGCTGTATTTCTCTCTGTCAAATAAATAAATAAAATCTTTTTAAAAATATATTAAAAAAAAAAAAGAAAGAAAGATTAAGAGGGGGCTGGAGAAGTCCAAACACTGCCACAGCGTCCTCCTCTCACAGACGTCTGAGCTGAGTGGCCTTGCCCAGTCCCACCCCCACATTCTTTCTCCTCCCAGGCAAGATAAAAAACAAAGGTGGGAATCACGGACTCAGAGTTCGAGATGTTCTAGCAAAAACACTCTCTCCTTAAGCCGAGTGGACCCATGTTGGTTGACAGGGAGGCAGAGAGGTGACCCCATTCCACAGATGGAGAGGTGGAGGCCCCGGGAAGTGAGGTGACTTGCTCCTGATCGCACTGATCTTGAGGGCAAAGGGCAGCATTTTGAGGAGGAGGAATGCTTTAAAATAATATAGGCATCTAAAAATAGTGCATAGCTTGGCCTGGCTGACTCAAAGGGGTCAGATTTTATGGCTGCCCCCATCTGCTTTTCTGGGCCGGTGCAGCCCAGCCTGCTCTGGTTATAGTTTTTCCATGAGCTCGGCTCGAATTTCCCTGTCCCAGTGGTGAGCCCACGGGTCAGTGCCTAATTTTCCAACGTTTATCTTTCCCATTTACAATTTCCCCATGTAAACAACCAACTCCTTCAGTCCCCTGTGTTTCAGACTCCAGACCTAGAATTAGGGGTAACCGGGCATGCAGCACTCCCACACTCCTCAGAAAGCCCCAGAGCCACTTGTAAGGGCTGCATCCATTGGGACAGGGCCCAACAAGCACTGCCCACAACCCTGTACCCACTGAGATGGCCCACCAGCATGCCGCATTGGTTCCCCACCTCTCCATTGTTCCCACACTTCCAGGGGCTGTGGCCTCAGTCCCTCATCCAGTCACTCTTCTGCAGGCCAGCTGCATGGTGAGCTTGAGCCCCTGTGCTAAGCACACAAATGTGCATTTGGCGCCCTCCCTGCCCTCACAGTGCCCACAGTCTAGAAGGAGGATACAGAGGTGGGGCAGCTCTCTCCACACAGAAGAGGCAATGGGCATGTGGGGGAGGTAGCGGGCTCCGCAGGGCTGCGTGAACTTGGAGGTCCCAGCGGAGATGTCTGCCCTGCAACTTGGGTGTGAGGGACTGGGGTCCCCAGAGCGGTCTAGGCTGGTGTGCCCCTGGCTGTCTCCACCCTGCCCACAAGAAGGGGGCTGGTGGCACCCTCCAGCTCTCGGTCCCATCCCCTCTTGGACCTATAAAAACCAGCTGTATCCTGTGTGATTGTCCACAGAGCAGAGTGCGTCCAGGGCTGCCACACAGACTCAGATTGGACAGAAAGCCCAGCTATGCCTCTCTAGCCAGTTCACCGCCATCTTCAGGGAGGAAGACAAAGAAATAGGCAGAAAAGAAGGGCCCCCAGAGCTGTAGGTTTGGCTCACCCCCATGAAAATGAGTGTGGACCTGACAGATAAGGGGCCAGGGTGCCTGGACAACTGCTCTGTGAGCAGGTTGATCCCTGAGAGTGGGGGCGCTGAGCCGCTCAAGCCTAGCTCCTTCTCCCAAACCTGACACGAAGTCCCTCTGCCCCCCCTCCCACCCTGTCAGGGAGCTGCCCAGAAAGAGTCTCAAAAAGAGGCCACTTATGGATGGGTTTGAGGTTGGTTGGGATCTGCAGCTGGCAAGGTCTATCGAAATCTTGCAAGAAACCAGTTTTGAGTCAGAACATCAAAATATCTGAACCCTCTTGCTTCGTTCTCAGGACCTACCCAGAGCCACAGTACAGTCTCTAGTGCTCTTATTGTTTGCACAATCATTAACTCATCCCTTTCTCTGGTGAACATTCTCACTCCATTGTACAGCTGAGGCTCAGGGAACAGTGGCCCCTGTAGTTATGAACTAATAGAAATAACAGAGCTGATCTCCCTGGAAGCCCCTGTACTTGGCCCATGGTTGCCCAGGATCCACATGAAGCTACACTTTGAACTTGAAGAGAGAACCGTGGCGGACTCATGGATATGCATCTGATTTGCCTGGGTGCACTTGAATTTTGTCCTCTGCTCTCCCTTCAGTGATCTCAGCCGGTCTGTCTGCAAATGTTATCCATATGCCAATGACACCCAAATCTAAATCCACAGCCACAAACTCCAGGTGGATCCCCCTGGGCATCTAACTGGCTCCTCCCACTCCCCCCACCCCTCAACTCTCCACTGACTCCCAGAGCCTGCTCCTCCCCAGCCTTCCTGCATCCCAGGCAAACACTCTACCATTCACCCAGCTGCTTGCCCAAGATCATCGTCAATGCCTCTGCCCCTCACAGCCCTATCTGATCCATCAGAAAGCTTCATTGCTCGGGGCGCCTGGGTGGCTCAGGTGTTAAGCTTCTGCCTTCAGCTTAGGCCATGATCCCGGAGTCCCCGGATCGAGCACCACATCCAGCTCCCTGCTCGGCAGGAAGCCTGCTTCTCCCTCTCTCACTCTCCCTGCTTGTGTTCCCTCTCTAGCTGGATTTCTCTCTGTCAAATAAATAAATAAAATCATTGCTCAGAAACATATCCCAGTCTGACCACCTCCCTGCCCCGCTGCCACAGCATCTCATCCAAGTCACTGCCACTTTCTTCTGGACTCTGCGGGAGCTCCCCAGAGGGCCCCCTGCTCCCGCGTTGTCCCATCTCCTCCCCCACACTCTCCACTCCATAGCCTGACCAATCTTTGGGAGTACAGCTCAAGCCACACCCTGGCTTGTTTTAAGTGACTCCCCCACACACCCCAATGAAAACCTAACCCCATCTCCTTGTGCTGGTCCACCAGGCCTTATTTAACCCAGGCACCTGCCGCCTGATCTCACGTCCTCGCCTGCACCCCCAGTCTCTGGTCCTCAAATGCACGAAGACCATTCCACCCCAGGGTCTTTCCTGTAGCTGCTGCCTCTGCTCCAAACGTTCCTTCCCAGGAACACCACTGCATGGTCGGCTTTTATCTTTGCGAATGCTCCCCCTTCCTACCAAAATAGCCACTCCCAACCTACTGGAGCTCTCGGGGTGTCTTACCGGAAGGGTTTGCTGTCCGTCTCTGCCCCCAGCCCCCAGCCAGCAGAGACCTTGCCTGCCTCATTCTCCACTCTGACTTCCTGCAGGCAGGTGTTCCCAGCACCTACAACTGGCCAGGGCAGGTGTTGAGTGACCCAGTGGATAAATAAATGAAGCAGCTCACATCTCCTAGCATGAGAATTAAATGCAGTGTGATAAAGAAACAGCCACAATCCACAGCTCTGTGCTGGGCGTACATGTGTAGACAACATATATAATATCCACAAAGAAACAACAGCTCAGGAGTCCAACACATTTATTAGTGACCTGACTTTGGAGGATTTTTTAAATCTTTCTGAACCTCAATTTCCTTATCTGAAAAATGGAAAAATACCACTTCCTTCCCTGAAATAGTGCGAGGGTTTGACCCCTGTCAATCACAGTGACAGCACCTTAGACGCAGCAGGTGGGCTCCCGAGGTGGTGTGTTCAGCATTATCTTTGATGTTACCATGTGCCTCTTCAGTCGCTGGCCTTGTCACCAAGACCAGGGACTCTCTGGCCTTCTGGTCTCGCCCCTGTTGTAATCCCTCACCATGTGTCGCTTTGAAGTCAGAAAGGAGCAGGACCGAGCCCTGCCTCACCAGCTACAGCTCCCTGATCTTGGACTTCTCTGGGCTCTGACCGCTTTCCTTGGAAAGGCTGCTCACCGTAGTCCTCACCTCCTGGAGGTGGTACAACTACCAAATGCAGTCCAGTCGGGTGGATGTATCACACTGTGACAGGAGCATTGCGGGTGTTTGAAAAGTGACCACTGTTGTCATCTGTCCATACAGACCTACTTGCACACGTGCACATACACGCGGACACACACATGCTTGCACACAGAAGGCTCTTCTCCGGGCTGGGCCAGAGAGCTACTGATTTGAACTCTAAGGATGGAATCAATTAGAATTATTTTTAAAACCTCATCTGTTTTTATTTAACAGGAAGCTTCTGTTCAATGAAATGCTGCATTAGTCAATGAAAAATCAAAGGCCCCAGATTTGGGGCTCAGCTGTGCATGAAGACTGAACAGAGGCCCCCAGATCCCTCCCAGGTCCAGCTCCCATTTATGTGGGTTCCTCTCCCTAGAGCTGCCACACCCTCAGTGAGTTCTGAGAGGAGACACTTGTCTGACCCAGGCGGGGGGCCTCTGTCTGCTGACCCTGAGTCCCGCCCTGCTGAGCACTGGGTGTCTCTCCCCTCCCTGGGGATACAATTGCTGGTATCTACACTTGTCTCCCCTGATCCCCGCCCAGATGGGGTCAAGGGCTGTCTGATTGACAGCGGTGACTCCAGTGCCCAAGCCAAGGTCTGGCATGGAAAAGGCACCAGAGGAGATTTTTATGGAAAGAAAAATGAGCAATGATTGAATAAATGAACAAATGATTTAGTTGCAATAATTGCAACTAATTTTCACCATGCCACTCATCACGCACTCACAGGCCCTTTTGAAGGCTTTTCATATCTGGACTCACTGAGTCTTCAGAATGATGACCTGAGGTAGGCACTATTTAGCTTCACTTTACAGTTGAGAAACTAAGGCACAGGAAGGTTAGTAAGTGGAGTAACGAGGATTCCGACCCAGGTGGCAGGAGCCCAGGGCCAGCACTCATGACCATAACACATAGTTATTCATTCATTCATCAAACATTCACTGGACACCTACATAGTGCCTAGCCCTGGGCAGGGCTCTGGAAATGCACTGATGGATTGAACTCACTTCTCACAAGTAGGTCCTGGTCCAGGGGAAGAATCACAGACACAGAAATGAGCAATCACAGTGGAACACGGGGTATGGGTAAGGGAGAAATTTCGCTATATATATGGCAACGCATATACATGCCCACAACAGACAAACCCACAACCCCCATACACATGTGAGCATGCACACACCAGTGTGGCATGAGTTGGGATATGGAAATGTCATTAAGACAATGGCTCTTAACGGAATCCAGATCTGGCTCCCCGGAGCACAGTCCCTTCTAATTGAGGGTAGTGCCCTGAGCCAGGAAGCAGGTCCCCTTGCCACCATTCAGCATTCCACAAAAATATTTCATCCCTACCTACTGAGGAAGTTGGCCCTAGCCTCAAAGGAGGAGTTCAGTGCAAGGAGCCCAGCTGGCTGTGCCTGCAGTTAGGATCAGCAGGCATGCCATGGGCCAAGTTTCACATCCCACAGGGTGATGATGGTTGGAAGGTGGGGGACACAGGCTTAGATGAAGAGACAATTTTCCAGGGAGCTCGCAGGCTTAAGCGTTGACCACTTGGAAGGAGAACTTAGAGACGAGACAAGATCACTGGCTGCCCAGAGAGAGGTGGTAGCCTGAAGACTGGGACCAGGCCAGATCCCTTCTTGAGGGTCTTCCTGGTACCGTCTCTGGGCTGCTGCGGCAAGGTCCCACCACTGTGTCTGTGGCAGCAGCCTTCTCCTCTTGGCTCTGCACTCTCTTTCAGGTAATAACTCTAATGTTATTCCCTCCTTGTGATGGCAGCAGGATGCATTCTGGAATGTTAGCAGAAAGCTAGTTAGGCAATCAGATGTCTCTGAGTTTGAGGTTTGACTCCATCGCCATGAGCCCCAACACTCACTAAGTTTCCTTGCCAAGTAATTTATCTCTCGGAGCCTCATGGTTGTCTTCAGTAAATGCCCACCTCATAGAATTAGTATGAAGATGATATGGCACAGAATTCCAAACTCTGAAGGCAAACCAACACTTTTCCCTACTTCTGGTCTAGCTCCTGCCTCACCAGTGAGTGGCTCTCCCAACATCAGGGGAGGTAACATGTTTATTCTCCACGTATGATTCTGTGCCCTCAACAGAGATGCAATGTTTTAATCGAGGAGTCTTCAACCTTATTTCAAAAAGCTGTTCTTCACTACCTTGTGAGTAGCGATGTACAGATGGGGTAAGTGAGATGGACAGCGGGGATGTCTATGACAACAGGGTGGGGAGCTTTCCCATGGCCCTGAGATCCTTGATCACATGTCCCCAGGTTTGGGACCCACTCCACACCTACTGTTCCGCTGGGGCTCAGTGTCTCACCAGGGATTGGCCTTAGGGAAGCCTCATCCGGCATCAAACTCCAGGGATTCTCCCAGTTGAAACTTGCTGAGGCTGACACTGTATTAGGGACCATTTAGGAACCTGTGGTTTTCCTGAGAATGCAGAAAAATGCAGTCATAATTGGAGATGCCCAGTGGAAAGTTACAGATGTAGTAAAAATAAAAAGGCTATATGTACCCCAATGTTCATAGCAGCAATGGCCACAATTGCCAAACTGTGGAAAGAGCCAAGGTGCCCTCCAACAGACGAAGGATAAAGAAGATGTGGTACATATATACAATGGAATATTACACCTCTATCAGAAAGGATGAATATCCAACTTTTGTAGCAACATGGATGGGACTGGAGGAGATTATGCTGAGTGAAATAAGCCAAGCAGAGAAAGTCGAGTATCATATGGTTTCACTTACTTGTGGAGCATAAAAGTAACATGGAGGGCATTAAGAGAAGGAAAGGAAATGTGAACTGAAGTAAATCAGAGAGGGAGATGAAGCATGAGAGACTTTGGACTCTGAGAAACAACTGAGGATTTTAGAATGGAGGAGGTGAGGGGATGGGAGAGCCTGGTGGTGGGTACTGAGGGCACGTACTGCATGGAGCACTGGGTGTGGGGCATAAACAACGAATCTTGGAACACTGAAAAATAAAATAAATTATTATTAAAAAAAAAAAAAGAATTGGAGGTGCCCAGCAGGCTGAAGGATGCCACTAGGTTGGGAAAAGGAAACAGGGCCACAAAGGCTGGCAAGTAAGTTCCTCCAGAAGAGGACGTTGAGGTGTGCTTGACTGTGAGCGAGGGACAGCTGGTGCTCTGGGTCCATCCCAAGAGAACTGACGAAGCAGTGACCTCCCTCTGCACCTCGCTATGCCTCTGCCTCCCTCAGCACCTCGCTATGCCTCTGCCCCTCTCACTCCTCTTCCTCCTTTCCCTCTCTTTCTTTGCCAGTCCCCTTCACCATGTTCCCTCCTTCCCCTTCACTGCCCCACTGCAGCTTCTAGTCCTCTCTAGGTCCTGCTTTCTCCTTTTGTAACTAGAATACATGCACGCACACACACGCACATGGACCTCTGATGAATAATAGCTATTAATTCTATTAACATTCACATTACCCCAACCTTTCAGAAGCCCCTAAGAAAGCAAAGTGCAAGAGGCCACACCATGGGGTGGTCTATTGAACTATCATCATTGATCCCATTTAATTCGTATTTGCCATGTGTGAGATCCGTGCTCAGTGCTCCACAGGCATTAGCTCATAGAATTAAGAGGACATCAATCGTCCTTATCAAAAAACAGAGTGGGGATGGGGGAGGAGGATATTTTGTTGGTAGTACACAGAGTTTGGTGTTACATTCTTTGTAAGTAAATTCCTAGATACTTAAGAGTTTTTGCTGCTATTGTAAAAAGACTGAAGGTGTCTTATACATACCTCTTGTATATACCCTCTAGTTAGTTATTATTGTTATTATAGTTATTATTGTTGTTAGGGAACCCTTAATCTTTTGCAGTTACAAAATATGTCTGACATCAGAAGGTGTGGAGAGTAAGAAAACCAACACCTTCACACCCAACACCCAGACTGGAAATAAAACAACATGCATACAGTTGAAGACCCCTGAGCACCTCTCCCAATCATATTCCTTCCCCTCCCATGAGAGGTAATCATCCTCTCTCATAAGATGTATTCTTTCCACTCATATCTTCATGAAAGCTCTTACACTCTTATTATACCCCTTCACATAATATATAAAGTTCACACGAGCATGAACATATACAGTGTCATTTTGCCTGTCCCTGAGTGTCACACAGATGTCATCATACTATTTATCCTTTTACAATTTGCTTTTTTGGGTTTTTTCTTCCCTGCTGTTGTTCGATACTGTGCTTGTGAGATTTACTCACATAGATTGATGGAGCTCTCTCTCCTTTTCACACTCCATAGAGTGTTTTCACCTATACCTTGATTTTTCTGTGGAATCCTTTGTATTATCTAATTGATTTGTTGGTCTTTTTAATATATTCTGGATACAAAGCACTTTTGGTTAAGTATTGCAAATTTCCTCTCTTGCCTGTGACTTCTCTTTTTTTACTTTGCTTATAGTGTCTTTCGATGCACATAAATCTTCACATTTTAATGGAGTCAATCTATCCATCTTCTTCCAGGGTTGTTTCTGTTTTTTGTGAGTTGTTTAAGAAATCCTTTCATACCCTGAGGGTATAAAGATATTCTTCTATGTTTTCTTCCAAAACTTACGTTTTTGTTTGCCATATTTTTCCATATTGGTTCTAAAATTAGTTTTTGTGCAGAGAGTTAGCAGTCCAATTTTACTTTTTCCGAGTAGATAACAATATTCCCAACCCAACTGATTGTTCACCATTTTCCCGTTGGTTTGCAATCCTGCCTCCACGGTGTTAAAAATTTCCATATACATACAGGTCTCTTTCTAGGCTCTCTGATCGGATCCATTGCTCCGTTATCTAAACCTATGCCAAGTATTGTATTTTTTCACTTATGATATTTTCATAAATTGCATTAACTTATTTGAATAGTTAATACATTGATAGAGGACAAAATACAAAGGTATCAAATAAAAAGTTTTCCCCCCACATCTGTCCTCGTCCCACTTTTAAACAGATAAACACACTTTTTCTATACTTCAGCAAATATAAATATATATTCTTTCCTCTATCTTTTACACAAATGGTAATGTGCCATAAACACGAGGTTTTTACCTAACCTAGTTCCCAAGATTTTTTCGTTCAGTGATTGAGAATCTCCCCATTCTTTTGCAGAGTTTTATGGTCTTCCTTTGTGTGGAAATGATGTATATACCATAGTTTTTTTAAAGCCATGTTTCTATCTATGGGCACTTAGTTTGCTTCTAATCTTAGCTATTATAAAGAGTTCTGATGTGTCATATCCTACATGTACACACTAGTGTGAGGACCTATTTAGAAGTCCAAGCCACCTTGCTGTTTACTCAGAAAAACAGCTCCAGGAAATATGGGCAAACAGCCCTGAAAAACAAAGGCGAGCCAGATTAGGGGAGACGCCCAATCAGTTAACCCCCTTAACCTCCCGGTCCTGGGAGCAATGGAGATGCAAATTAAGAATGGGTGACCAGTTGGTACTTGGGACAGAGGTGGGAACACCCAAATGCCCTCAACCTCCGGGTTCCAGGAGCAATGGAGATGCAAATTAACTCAGGCAAGCTACATGAGTGGGGTCAGCTCCAGGTGCAGTTTTCCCCTATAAAAGCTAGCTTGTAAGAATAGGCAATGGTTGTTCTCTCTCTCTTTAGAGGCGACCCTGGCCCGGGCCATTGAAATTCTGATGCTTGGCGTGAAATAAAGCTTTGCTTGACCTTCGCTTTTCTATCAGCCTCGTTCCTTTGACCACGGACCCAATTACTAGGTTTTGGAGTAGATACTTAGGATGGAATTGCTGGGTCAGAGAACATGATGAATGTTAATTGCTTGTGGCAACTTGACTGGGCCAAGAGATGCCGAGGTAGGGGGTAAAACCTCATTTCTGGGTGTGTCATAAGGGTGTTTCTGAGAGAGATTTGCATTTGATTCAGTGGGCTGAGTACAGAAAACTGCCTTCAGGTGATTATGTGCAACTTAATCCAACCTAATCCACTGAGGGTCCAGATAGGACACTAAGGGGAAGGGAGGGCAGATTCCCTCTCTCTCTTATGGGCAGACACCACCATCTTTTCCGCCCTTGGACTTCGGTTCTTGGGCCGGCAGACTTGGACTGAATCACACCACTAGCCGCCCCGTTCTCCAGCTTGCAAAACACAGGTTGTAGGACTTCCTGGTCTCCAGGACGATATGAGCCAACTTCTATAACAAACCTCCTGTTGGACCTCGGCTTCTGTCCATCTATCTATAGCCTATTGGTTCTGTTTCTCTGGAGAACCCTGACTAACACAGAATACATACACTTGTAATTTGAACTGATTTTTGCCAGACTGTCTTCCCTGGAGACTGTAGCAATTTACACTCTACCAGCGTTGTTTCCTTGGCCTTACTAAAGGCACATGTTTGCAAACTCTAGGATATTTTTTATCATTCTTTGTGACCCACTTGTCCACATCCTTGGCCTATTTTTCTGTTGAGCATTTGGTTCTTTATCTCACTGATTTCAAGGACTACTTTGTAACTTGGAGAAACTAACTTTTTTTTAAAGATTTTATTTATTTATTTGACAGAGAGAAACACAGCCAGAGAGGGAACACAAGCAGGGACACTGAGAGAGGGAGAAGCAGGTTTCCCGCCAAGCAGGGAGCCTGATGTAGGGCTCGATGCTGAGACTCCAGGATCATGACCTGAGCCGAAGGCAGACGCTTAATCAACTGAGCCACTCAGGCGCCCTGAGAAACTAATCTTTTGATGAAATATGAGCATCAAGTATTATTTCTCACTTAGTTATCTAAAAAACCCAAGGCTTTTTTTAAGGATTTTAAGTAATCTCTACACCCAAAATGGAGCTCGAACGCACAACCCCGAGATCAAGAGTCTCGCTCTGAGCCAGCCAAGTGCCTCTCATAGAGTTATGACTTTATATCTTGACACAAAGATTTCCTTAACGCAGTTTAATTTTTTTTCTCTAGTGTCTTGTCTACTTTGAGTCATAACTTTAAAGATCTTCCCTAAGCCAAGATTATCAATGGATTCTCTCATGTTTTCTTCTAGCATATTTGTGGCAGTATTTTTCCTTTTAAATCTTTAATCCATTTGGAAATTATCCTTGTGTATGGTGTAAGGACTGAATCTAACTTTATCTTTTCTCCACGTGGTCAGCCAGTGAGCCCAATCACACTTAATGAATAGTTAATCATTTCCTCTTCTGATTTTAGAGGCCAGTTTTTCATACTAAACTCTCATACATGTATTTCCTTCTATTGCTGGACTTCTTCTTATGGTAGATTGGCCCATCTTGCTATTCATAACTTGGTTTCTCACTGTTGGAATTATTGAAACTTTTAATATGTTTTAATGTCTGGTAGAGCTAGTCCCTTGACATTATTCTTCATTTCAGAGTTTGCCTGAATTTTTTGGTGCTTTATTTTTTTTCACATGAACTTTAGAAACAGTTCATCTGGTATTTTATTGGGATGGCATTAAATTTCTAAATCAATTTAGGGTGAATTGATATTTTATGATGTTGAGTCTTCCTAGCCAGAAACATGGTCTTCTCATTTATTCATGTCTTCCTTGTGTGCTCAGAAGTGTTACCGTGTTGTCTTTGCACTGGTCCTGCTGCCACATGTGAATTTCACTACAAAGTAGTTTAGTTTGTTGTTACCGCTGCCCTTGGAAATGAAACTTTTCATTATCTGTTTTGAACAGTCATATTTATGCATGAAAGTAACTGATTCTTTTTTTTAAAGATTTTATTTATTTATGAGAGAGAGAGAGAGAGAGAGAGAGAGAGCGAGCCCGAAGGGGGGAGGAGCAGAAAGAGAAGCAGGCTTCCTGCCAAGAAAGGAGCCCCATATGGGACTCAATCTCAGGACGCTGGGATCATGACCTGAGCTGAAAGCTGATGCTTGATGGTCTGAACCATCCAGGTGCCCCAAAAGTAACTGATTCTTGATCATTAACTTTACATATCCTTATTTCCAGATCCTTACTGTTGATGATGGTTCTTCAGTGGGTCCTTTAGGTTTTTCAGGAACATTATCATCTGCAAATAGTGGCAATTTTATGTCCTCTTTTCCAGCCTCTATACCTCTAATTATTTTCTTTTGTCCTATTGCATCGCCTATTGGAACTGGGGCCTTGGGGAATCCCAACAAATAATACCTAGCTTCACCCAAATTCTGAAATGATGGAGAGTAACACAGATGGAGGCCAAAATCACTTTGTTGATGATAAAGGTTAGGTGTTAGAAAACGGGGCTACTCTCTGACCTACCCACTCACTCACAAGCGGCCCTGGCCTCAGAGCACCACTAGTTGCATACCATGGGTTTGGACATGTGGTGCTTTTGTCAGAATTAGTCTTCTAAATATTCTAGAAATTTTAGTTTTCATCTCCTCTTTGACCCAAGGCTTTTGTTATTGTTGTTGTTTGTTCGGTTTTGAGATGGGAGGACCCTTCTATTTTCGGAGTCCAGTATTAAATTTCTATTTTAGACTTACTGTAACCAGAGAATATTGTCCAAACTATTTTTACATTTTGTAATTTTTCAATGTTTTATTTGAGGCCTAAATTATTATTCATGAATATTTTATGGATAATTGAATAAAATAAGTGGATTATTTGCTTTTAGAATATAGATTTCAGAATGATATTTAATCAGGGCACCTGGGTGGCTCAGTCCGTTAAGCATCTGCCTTCGGCTCAGGTCATGATCTCAGGGTCCTAGGATGGAGCCCCACGTTGGGCTCCATGCTCAGTGGGGAGTCCGCGTCTCCCTCTCCCTCTGCTCCCCACCCCTGTTCATTCTCTCTCTTTCTCTCAAATAAATAAATTCTTTTTTAAAACTAAAATAAGATGACATTTAGTCTTCCCTATCCTTAATTATTTCTTATCCACTTGCCTTATCATGTACGAAGATCACTGAATTAAGGCTGCTTGATTTATTTTCCTCATATGGCCTGAAGTTTTAGTCTGATGAATGTTGATGCTGTGTTATTTTGTGCATAGATGAGTAATTATAACCGATACAAACAATGCTTCCTGGTATTCACACACTTACATAAGCCTCTCCCACATTATGTCGGTGATGGTCTCTACAACTGCTTGAATATGGAGGGAGTGATGATGCGTATCGCTTCTGAGAATAGGTTATACGAGATAACCAACACTTTTGTCGTGGGCTCTCTCTCTCTCTCTCCTCTCTCTATCCTGCCCCTGCCCTGTCATTTGCTATGGGGAAAACCTGCTGCCATATTTCGAGAAGGCCCACATGGTGAGTGAGGTCCTGAAGCTTCCTGCCAACAGCCAAGTGAGTGAACTTATATGCCCATCCCAACCACCCTTCAATTGGTAGTCCTGCGATTTTAAAGGCTTCTAGACAAGCAATTTTGACATGCCTGATTTCAGGATGATCAATCAACAATGAATTAGGGAAACCACAGCAAAAGACTGTAAAAGTGAAAACTGTGAAGATTGGGTTGAAGAACAGAAAATAAATTACTCTCCAAAGAAATAGAAATGGAACAACTAATATAAACCTGCACTAACCCACCAGTCCCCACAAAGCCTTCAGCTGCCGGCAGTCCTGGGCCGACAGCTTAACTGCAGCTTGGTGAGCTACCCAGAGCCAGAGCCAGCCAGCTAAGCCGCTCCAGATTTCCTGATCCTCAGACACTCTGAGTGGTAATAAATGTTTATTGTTTTACACTAGTAAGTTTTAGGATAATTTGATATGCAGCAGCCAATAAGTAATAACTATGTTAATTACAAATTGCAATCTTGACACGGTAATGTGTCTCTTTCTGACTCACTGAATGCTTTGGTCTGAAGCCAAATCAATCTTCTTGTTGGATTATATGTACTTTTTTGGTGTCTACATTTGACTGACATATCTTGGCCAAAACTTTTATTTTTAGCCTATCTCGATGGCTTTGTTTTATGTGTATCTCTTTTAGGTGGCACAGAACTTCTTGTCCTTGTGGTCCAGTCTGAAAATCTTTTTTTTTAATAGGTGACTTGAGCCTCATCACATTTATTGATAAGACTGATATGTTTGGTTTTCGCTTGTGCACATCTTTTGTGTGTGTGTGTGTGCACATCTTTCAATAATGAAGTTATTCTCAAGTTCTTTACTATGCAATCTCTTTGCTGTGTGTGTACATGTGTGTGTGAAGTTATTCTGATAGCTGGAAAAAATTTTTGTTTTAGTGATCACATTCATAATTATACCTTGAGAGGAACCCATTAGTTCTCTACATTTTTAGGCAGTACTTATTAGTGTCTTCCCACAGACAATGATAAAATTAGTGCAGTCCTTTTTTCCCCTTTCCCCTCCCCTCCTTCACCTCTCAATTGCTATCAATAATACTACCCTTTGGGTATACACCTCTGTACTGTTAAATATACATACACTCAATTTCTTGATTTGTCTGGTTCAAAATAATATGCTTTTCCTCTCAGTTATAAAGTTGAGGCACACAGCAAAGGCTCTACCTCCAACCTTCTTACTCCCATCCCTCCCCCACCCCAAGTTTATATTAGTTGTTCCATTTCTATTTCTTTGGAGAGTAATTTATTTTCTGTTCTTCAACCCAATCTTCACAGTTTTCACTTTTACAGTCTTTTGCTGTGGTTTCCCTAATTCATTGTTGATTTATCATCCTGAAATCAGGCATGTCAAAATTGCTTGTCCAGAGGCCTTTAAAATTGCAGGACTACCAATTGAAGGGTAGTTGTGATGGATATATAAGTCTTCAAGTCTCATTTTCTTCCCTGCAGAGTCTTGTAGATGCTACTCTGCTAAGAACATTAAAAGTTAGTCTGAATGAGTCTGAGTCTGTTCTGATCTTTTTTCTTCTTATCTGTGACCCAAACTTCCCTGGGTTGACCAAAAACTCCTTTCTTTATCTTTGAAGTACAATAAACTTCCTAGGCTACATCTTGGAATTACCACTCCGGTTAAATATAGTCAAGTCTACTTCATTTCACGAAAAGCCTTTTGAATCCAAACTTTCAGTATTTCTTTGGTGCTATTCCTTTGCCATCTGCTTTAGGGACTCCAGAAGTATGTAAGTTGGACCTTCTGTTTTCTATATTAAGCATCTTTTCTCAAATCCTTTCTTAAACATCTATATTTCTGTTTTTTGTTTGTTTGCTTGCTTTTCTCATATTTATTCTCTAGGTCACTTATGTGGATTTTTTTTTCAATGTCCCTTCACTTTTGTTCTCTGAGTTCTCTTCACTTCTTCCTCTTCACTCTTTTCTTGAATTTTACCAGTTAATGTATTATATCCTCCAGTGATCTTATCCTTTCTTCCCTGTATTCTTTTATCTTTGCTTTGTTGTCTTATTTCACAGATAAAACGTCTTTATTAGGATTTTTAAATTCATAGTAAATTTTTAATTCATAGTTCCAAATTTTTATTGGTTCTGTGGCAACTTTTCTCTCTTTTGCCCTTCAGTAAACTTTTCTGAATATTTTTCTCCTTTTTTCTTATAGTATCTTTGTACTGGCTCTTTGTTAGATTCTTGCTATTATAAATTCCTGATAATAGCACTAAAGAGCCTTGTTAGCACTAAATGAATTGGGTTCAGTTTTCCTGGGCAGAAAGATGCGTTGGGCAGGAAAAGAAAAGAGGTAGGAAGAGAGAATCCCAGGGTGGCTGGTTTTCACAAGAAGAAACTCTCTTCTGCTGCCACAGAAATAAATTGCTTCCACAAAGGGGTTCACCTTCAGGATTCTTTATATAGTCCTGGCTCCCCAGCTTCTCTCAACCAAATCAGATCCAGGAAGGCTTCCCCTTTGGCCCATTCATTACACCTGTTTTTAGAAACAAGCGATGCAGTTTGTGCATCTGCACATATACGCCTCACCTTTCGGAAAAATATTTTTGCTTGGCTATCACATCAAAGAAAGCTTTCTCTGGGCTTCTTTCTCTTCATTTCCTCCTATTTGTTTTCATCCTAATCTCAGCTTCTTTGGATAGTTCTTACACATATTTGGAAGTCTTGGATAATACCTGTCCTCAAATTTTGCCAAAAATAAAGTTTATTTTTTCACTCCTTTTGTTGCTTTTGGATGCTTTCTAGGAGAAAGAGAAAAATGTTGATTTACACAACCATATCTATTCCAGATGTACACAATGTCTTAATTACTAAGGTTTTAAAATAAGTCTTGCTTTTTGCTAGGGCAAATTTAACCACCCTATTCTTTTCCTTCAATTTCTTCTTAACTATTATGAATCTTAACTCTTCCATATAAATTTTAGAATGCACTTTTAAAATTATATATACACATGCACAAGCACACAAAGACACACATATAATGTTGAGATTTTGGCTTTAATCCAGTAGCTGTATTATTAATTTAGAGAAAACTGACATCTTCGTGGCATTGACTCTTTCTATCCATTCATATGCTATGTCTCTCATTTACTTGGCTTTTCTTTAATACCTTAAAATAAGGTTTTGGGTTTTGGGTTTTTTTTTTTAATATTTGGTTCTTCTAATCATCTTATTTTTTACCAGAGTATAACTGACATATCAGACTGTATCAGTTTCAGGTGTACAACATGATGGTTTGATATCTCCACACACAGCAAAATGATCACCATGGTAAGTCTAGTTAATATCCACCACCTCACAGTCACCAAAAAAAAAATTTTGTGTTGAAATCTTTTACATCTACTCTCTTAGCAACCTTTAAATACTCATTACAGTATTATTAACTGTAGTCCCCATGCTGTATAGTCCCATAACTTATTTATTTTATAACTGGAAGTTTGTTTCTTTTAACCCCTTTCACTCATTTATCCCACCCATTACCCCCCACCTCTGTCAACCACTAATCTGTTCTCTAGATCTGTAAGTTTGTTTTTGGTTTTGTTTTAGATTCCATATATAAGAGAGGTCATATGGCATTTGTCTTTCTCAGTCTGACTTATTTTACTTAGCATAATTCTCTCAAGGTCCATCAATATTGTCACAAAGGGCAAGATTTTACTTTTCATGGCTAAATAATATTCTGCATTTATGTATATGTGTGTGTGTTGTGTATATATTAATTGTCCCCATGTCTCTCAATTTATTTGGATTTTCTTTAATACATTTAGGTAAAGACATCACCCACCTGGGACTTACTGGATCAGAATTTCTGGGGATGGGGCACAGCAGTCTTTTTAATAAGCCATCCACGTGATATACACTCAATGACAACTGTTCTGTATTATCTCCTTTATCCTCATTTTCCAAAAGAAGAAACTGAGGCTTCAAAAAAAAAGATTCAGGAACTTGTCTAGGTTTTGGTTTTGTTTGTAAGATTTTATTTATTTATTTTGAGAGAGAGAGAGAGGAGGAGGAGGAGGAGTGGGCAGAGGGCAAGGGAGAGAGAAAATCTCAAGCAGACTCCATGATAAGTACAGAGCCCAACTCAGGGCTCAATCTCATGACCCTGGGATCCTGACCCGAGCTGAGATCAAGCCAAGGCCATGATCCAAGGTTCCCAGACACCCTGGCACTTGCCTAGGCTGTAAAGCTAGGAAATAACAGAAACAATGTTCCACTACAGGTATCACTGACCCTGCTGGCCCATCTGTGATGTTAAATTCCTTGGCCTAAAAGTAAGCAGTGGGAGCTAGTGCCTCCTGCTCATGGAGGGTCCTCCTGCCTCAGTGGTAGCCAGGTGAGTCCCGCTTCTGGCCTGTGACTGCATGCTGAGACAAGCAAGGAACTCTACTGTCAGGGAGTTGCAAGTGCTGAGGGCTTAGTGGGGAGCATGCCAAGGAGAGAAGTGTGCCCACGACAGTCCCTGCCAGTTGCCCTCAGCACTATCTTCCCTGGGGCTCCTCTCCCTGGCAGACCCCTGCTCCTGCCCACAGGCTGGGGGTGAAGTTCGTCCCCCTACCCACCACACTGGAGCTATACAGCTGGTCCAACTCTTTCTCTGTCCTCAGCACCTAGCTCAGGGCTTGGCACCAAGAAAGTTCTCCACAAAGCTGTGTGGCCATGCAAAGCAATGAAGTAGCGAACCTCTGGCTGAATGACTACCGCAGACATCACAGAAGGCCTTGTAGACCTTAAGTGGGAGGTCGTGGGAAGGGTGTTCCTGGTGAAGTTTACAGGCTGAGGGAAGGCACAGCAGTGGGAGAACATGGAGTTTGTGGTTTTAGCTTCCCTCAAGTTCTTGGGAGTTAGATTAAGAATCTGAACCCTAGATTTGACTGCCAACAGGTTTATTTTATAAGTGCCAAGGAGCCACGAAAGGCTTTGGAAGAGAAGAGCGGCAGGGTCATCCAGAGTCCTGAGTTGGAGAGGGATAGAGCAGCAACTCCCACATCCCAAAGCCGGCTCTGTACCAAGCCCAGTGCCTGCTGCTTGCCCCAGGCCCATTTCCTCTCATGGCTCAGTCTCGGAGTGCCTAGTTCCAGAGAGCACAGCTAGCAGGTGGTGGAGCAAAGTTGGCATCCAAGTCTGTCTGACTGGAGAGCCCAGGCTCTGGCCCCTCACCCCCACCCCATCCCTGTCTGGGCTGCCTCCAGGGGTTGAGTTTGAGTTCATGGGGAGGCTGAGGTTCCCTGACTTCTGCAGGGAGTATGAAGGCGGCACTGGAAGCTGGCCCCTTATGGAGACTCCCATGCTATGAATCAGGACCAGAGGGTGGAAGCAGGTGAAGGAGGTGCCCAAGAAACAGAGTCTGGAGCACGGAGGAGGAGAACCTGGCCAAGAGATTAAGCATATCCCTAGAGCCCTTGACATGTCTTCTGGCGTCCTACTGTCCTGACCTGAGTCAGAGTCTTGGGCTTCTAGAGCCACTCTGCTTCTGACCAGAAGGGCCACCTCCCTGCATGGACAGGCGGAGAGGGTCCTGTGCAGGCAGCAGAACGCGGAGGGTCAAGAGATTGGGCATCCATCGCCCCTTCCAGAGGATCCGGGAAACTCCAGAAGGTCCTTGATTCAATGGGATGAAGCAAGGGTCCGGGAGGGGGTGGAGGACTGAGAGCCATAGAGCTGGGACACGCAAGGCGGGGGCAGAGATGGGCAGCAGAGTGCTCGGAACTACACCGCCTTCGTCGCTGCGGGCCCCACGCGGTCCAGCCGGGCGGCAAACTGGAAACAGCTGCGGAGGTTTTGGGTTTCCGCCCAGCCTCCCCGCGGCCCACCAGAGCAGTTTCCCTTAATCCCGCTCTCTCGGGAAGCCGCGCTGTGAAAATCCCCCGACCTGCCTGCGGAGGTCAGCCCCGGGCAGCGGCGGCGGGGAGCAGGGGAGCCGGGGTCCGCGGGGCACAGCGGGATGGTGGCGGGGCGCGGGGCGGGGAGGTGGGGAGGGGGCGCAGGACGCGGCCCTCCGTTGTGCTGAAAGCGTCACTGCCCACCGCCTTGGAGCACCCGCGTCCTCGCCCCGTGCGCTGGGCTGACACTGCCTCCCTCGCAGGAGGGGTTGGTGTGAGGGTGTCATGTCCAGGGCGCTGGTAGGTGCTCCCAGGACTCACGGGTCGCACCACCGCTATGGGGGCGCCTTTTTCTACTTCTCACAAAGAAATCCTATGGGGCTAGTAGCAGCTCTGCCTCCCCTTCTTCACTCTCCCAGAGTTGAGGTGTGCGCCAGCTCAGTGCCCTGGAGCGCTGACCCAGTGGCCTTGCCCCAGAGGACAAGCGTCACCACCCTAGCTCATCAGACGTTTCCTGAGGCCCCACTGCGTGCCCGTCCCAAGCTGGGTCCTGCTCAAAGTCTGCCTCGGGAGCCTAGAGATGGGTTCTGCTCAGCTGGGCCACAGGGTTTTGTCAGTGGGGCCTGGAGATCAAATGGGCCTCACTGTCCCCCCTGAGCTTAAAATGACAAAGCATCCAGGCTAACCCATCCATCATCCAGAGAGAGCAAGGGGCTCACTCCAGGTCACACAGCGCGTCTGAAACAGAGCTCAGCCTCTGGGTCATGCTTCTGGCCCTCCAGGCAAGGTTTTGGTTTTTGTTTTGAGCACTGCCTCTTCCCTTCCAAAAGCCAAATTGGGATGTAAGTCTCTGCCCCAGCCAACAAAGAGGGCTACTGCCAGCTCCAAAAGTCACTCGGTTGGCAAGGCTTTCCCGAGCCCTCTTCGCCCCGTCCCTGAGCCTGGAGACCCCGTAGGGAGCAGCAGAGGTTGGGGTAGCAGAGCCCCTGGCAGAGAGGCCGACCCCCAGAGCACTGCTGTGGACCCAGGTGAGCCTGAGTGAGCCGGGGACCCCGGAGAAGGGCTTCTGGGCTGGGAGCTGGACCCTCACCTGGGACCCTCAATCCCCTGCCAGCCATTTCCAGGGGGTCTGCAGGAAACTGCTGGGCAGGGAGAACAGGGTATCTTGCCCTCCCCCACCTCTACATGGCTCCTGGGTGTGCACACACCCCCAGACTCTCACATGCCCCACACGGGGTGACACATGCATGCTCACCTCACAGTCTGTCACACACAGAGACACAATCATTGCTGTGCAGTTTCGTGCCCGTGCAGAGGTGGTCTCCCACAGCCTCACACTCACCCTCATTCGGTTCCACACGTGTCCTCCTGTCACTCTTACACACCTCTCTCGGCTGTCTGGCTCTCACACACACACGCTACACATAAAGATCCCTGGGTGCCCTCGGCCAGCATGCTGAAGGGTGACCTTGATGCCTCTGACAGCTGCCCGCAGTTCCTGACAGCACACAGGGTCTGTGGGTGCCTGGCCTTCTCCATCCCCCAGGGTCAGCCGCTGTCAAGACAGCTCCTGGTGGGGTTGGTCACAGTAGATACGTGGCTAGGGGCCTGGCTCCCAGGCCAGATGCTGGCCTGCTGCTTTATGGCTCCCAGAATAGGAGCTCATTGTTCTCCCACAGGCTTGAACACTGCTGATGTTCCCACAGAGGGGCCCCCCCACTCTCCCCCAACCTGCTCTACTCAGCAGCCTGCCTGCCAGCCATCCACCCACCCAACAAGGGAGAGAAATCATCCTCACACCTCCTGACACCCCACCTCAGACCCACACTTGCCCGTCCAGCCTCCCTCGTGCCAGAGGGTTCTTCCTACAGCCCACTCTGAGCCTGTCACCCCCTGGACCACACAGCAGCACACCTGCTGAGCTCAGCAAAACCCAAACTCCCTACCTTGGCATTTTGGGGCCTCCCCAGCCTGACCCAACCTCCTCTTCCAGCCTCAGCTGAGACCGGCCCCTCCCCCAGTACACACACACACACACACACACACACACACACACACACACACACCTTTTCAGAAGCAGGGTGACCATGAAGTTGAGGAAGCCCAGGTTTGGGGGCCCTGGCTTGCAAGCTCCTGGGATGTCTTCCCCAGGCATAGTGATGGCCTCTTGGAAACTGTAAAGTGCTGTGCATGTGGAGGTATAACTTACTGTCATTAGGAGGTGCTAGCAAGAACTTGTCCCTTGAACAATGTCTCCCGCATGAGCCCTGGCCCAGAGTGAGGGCCGCTGGTGAGACTCGGCTCCGCTGTCCCCTCATGGCCCAGCTACAGGCTCTCCT
This sequence comes from Spilogale gracilis, assembly GCA_004023965.1. Classification (NCBI taxonomy): domain Eukaryota; kingdom Metazoa; phylum Chordata; class Mammalia; order Carnivora; family Mephitidae; genus Spilogale; species Spilogale gracilis. Next base: position 125,992 of record PITA01003771.1, read on the forward strand.
TTACTGTCCCTGGGCCTCAGTTTCCCAAATTGGAAAGGAACAGAATGGGCCCAGACAATCTGTACTGTTCCTTCCACTTTTTGCCTTCCTGGTGTCCCGGGATCCATGTTGTAGAGGAGGTGAGGGAAATGAGCCACAAGAGCTCCCTGCATTCCCTCATCCATTCATTGACCCCTCACTTCGGACAGGAGGTCACCCATCCTGTCAGCCACAGATGGCACTGCCCGCCCCCACGCCCCGACCCGCCTGCAAGCGTCTGGTACCCAGGATGAGGGCCAAAGAAAAACCAGCCTGACAAATCCTCCAGTTTATAGTCCTTTACAGTTAAAACTGGGAGGGACTGCTGGGCCCTCGTTTTGTCTTATTTTTTCACGTGAGCCAACAGAGGATCAGAGATGTTATGTGGCTTCCCTGAAGTCACACAGCCATATTCAGGACAGTGCCACAAGTCCTAATTCCTAGAGCTGAATTTCTCTACTATATCCCCTGCCTGGCCCATCCCAGGGAGCCCCCACTTGAAGCTCCTAGGGTAAGGTCAGGCCTGTGCCTTCCAGGGCCCAACACAGGCATACACACACACACGCATACACACACGCACGTGTGTGCGCACGCACACGCGCACACGCGCATATGGATGCTGGATCCATTGGCAGCTGGATCCAGAGTGTAGATCAGGCTCAGGCTCAAACTGCCCAGACAAGACGATGGGTGGGATTGTGCTATTTCATCAGAAGCTCAGAACTGCTGGCTGTGTCTCTATCTGGGACAGTTATCACCCACTGAAACTCAATGTTGAGATCCATTCATTCCTCAAGGATTATAAAATAACAGATGATACCAGCCTTTGTCTTTTTTTTTCATTCCGTCATTCATTAGTTGGAACACTTACAACTGATTCTTGATGCCTTAATTTACATCATTCAAGGTCATGGATTTAGGTCTAGGGGGACATGGCCTTCTCAGGGTTGGGCAGGGGCAATTATGGGACTTGTTTAATCTCGACATCTTTTGGCAGCTGAGGATATGAGTTCTGAAATTATATCTAAGGTGAAGTCTGCTCCAGTTACAGCCCCAGAACAAGAAACCACTCGGTAGCCTCCATAATAGTCAGCTGTTCAGCCCCTGCTTGCACACTTCATGAATCAGGAGGCTCACTACTTTCCATCCTTGGGAAAATCCGACTGTGAGAAGGTCCTTCCTCCTGCTTGACAAGTGCCTCCTCACCTCTCCCTCTGGGCCCCACAGGGCAGGTGGTGCTCTCTCCACCAGGAAACGGCCCTCCAAAAACTCCTCCCCCAGGAAGTCTTCCAGCTGCTCCTCTCCCTCCTCTTCTGGCTATAATTTCACAAAAATCCATAGCTGCAGAGCTGTGATTGATGTTTGCTCAAAATTCCAAAGCCGGCTTATCTATAATTTTCAAAATGAGGACAGTCATTTGGAGGTGATCGGGTCCAATGTCAAACACTAATATCTCAATTCCCAGTCCAGGCTCCCCGCAGCCTGCCGACCACAGCCAAGGAGAGCCTCCTGGTGGGCCTTCCACTGTGTAACCCCCTCCACCTCCACACCAAGAAGCCACATTTCACAGACACCCAGATATAAGACAGCAGAGATGGATGGGACGGCCAAAACGCCCTCTTCTCCTGGTGCTTGGCAGAACCAGACAACATGAATCAAAAATAAAATCAACACAACACAAAAAATGCGGATCAAATTGTAATTGAAAGTTGCTTTTGAGAGGGAGGTCTTGAAGCCATCATCTTTCCTTCTCCTCTTGAAGCCCCCAATATCCCCCTTGGTTAATGACATCATCTTCCACCCAGATTCTCCAACGTATAACCTGACTCATCCCCAAAGCTTCTCTTGCCCTCAGCTTCCACATTCAATTACTCACCAAATTCAGCCGTTAGGCCTCAAGAACATCTCTGCAAACACAATCTCCACTTGTCCACTTGTTTTGCACTAGCTGTCCCGCCAAGCCAGAGTATACTACCCACCACCCAACATCTCTGCTAACACAAGCATCCCAGCCTATAAAGCTTAGTCCACAGGCTACCATCCCAAGCAGCTATCCTGCATCCTACTCCCCTCCAAAAGGAACCTTCTCTCCAGAAGACTCTAGGGGCTGGACTTATGGAATAAATGAGTGAGTTCACTAATTCCATAAACATTTCTGAATCCCCCCAGGCACTATGCTAGGCACTGAGGAGCTAGTAATAAAAGCTATAGACAAATTCCCCATTTATTGGGGGCCCCCGGGGCGGGGGGGCTCAGGTAGTTAAGCAGCTGACTCTTGGTTTCTGCTCAGGTCATGATCTTGAGGTTGTGGGATCGAGCCTCGCACTGGGCTCTGTGCCCAGTGCAGAGTCCGCTTCAGATTTTTTCTCCCTCTGTCCCTTCGTGCACATACTCTCTCTCTCTCAAATGAATAAAATCTTTTTTAAAAATCCCCATTTAGAGTCATAAACGCATAAAACAAGTAAGTACATCAGAGAGTATATTTTGAAGGTGCTGTGGAGAAAAGTAAAGAGGATAAAGGTGGGAGAGGATGAGGGGCCACTCAAATGTGCCATTTAAGAAAGACACTTAAAAGAGTGAAGAAAGGGCATGCAAGTATATGGACACATGAATGGAAGAGGAAATGAATACATGAACAAATAATTACATGAGGGAAGAATGTAATGAAAGAATGAGGGAATCCAGTGATCCAGATGAATGGAAGGATGGATGGATGGATGGATGAATGAATGAATGAATGAATAGATGAGTGGAGGAAGAGGAAGGAATCGTGTCTCGTTTATTTGTTATAATGAAGTGAAGTGAAGCGAAGTAAAGTGCATTGGCCAAACTACACTGGCTGGAAATAAAACACCAGCTACTTATCTGACTTTCTGGAGCCCATTTGGGCCCTGAAAGTGTGCCTAACAAACTTGGGAAGTGGCTCCAAGAGGCTTCCAAGCCTCAGGAAAGGGAAGGTGTTGCCTTCATTCCTTCTTCCATCCCAAGAAGGGTACAACAAGGCAGTCCCCACTGACTGGAAGGATTATTTGCTTAGGCTAAACAGAGGCTAGAGGGAATTCTAAAGGTTCTGCCCTCTACCCATCCTGACCTGGTCAGAGTGCTGTTGGGGGGGACACAGAGGGTAGGCTGGAGACACTGCGAGGAGGCTAGAGCAGCAGAGGGGCAACAGGGCCAAGGGACGGCATGGCAGGGACTGGAGCCCTGAGCTCGACCTAAAGTAGCCTCCCCCTCCAGGGGACAGTCACCGAGGGGCAGGAGAGCACAGAACTCAGGATCAGGGGCTTGGAAGTCAGACGAACACAGGTTCAAACCCAAGCTTTATGGCTTTGGTGAGCTATGTAGCCTCTCTAAGCTTTAGCTTTCTCTAAAATGGGTATAATAATGATGCTTAATTAAGGATCAAATGAGACAGTATTTATAAATCACGGAGCATAATGCCAGCACAGAGTAAACATTCAGTGGATGATTGCCATTGTCACTGACAACCTAACACATTGTTGCATATAACCATATAGTGTATATATTGCAATGTTAGGTTATCTGAGTAAGCAATGTGTTGGAGCTAATTTATTTATTTAGAGAGAGTCCCCACAGGGGGAGCAGCAGAGGGAGAAGGAGAGAGAGAATTTTAAGTAGATATCGCACTGAGCATGGAGCCAGACACGGGGCTTGATCTCATCACCCTCAATGTGACCTGAGCCCAAAGCAACAGTCAGATGGTTAACTGACTGAGCCATCCAGGCACCCTTGGACTAATTTTTAAAAAGCTAATGTGAGCTCAGGGTACATTAATAGAAATCAAGGTACAAAAGAAGGGAGAAAATGAACCACTTTCCTCTGAGCTGGTTGGTCACATCCCAGTTAGTAAACTGTGTTGAGTCCTGGGCCTGCCCCTGGCAGGATGGAGATATCTGGGCTGGTTGCAGAGGAGGCAGCTAGAATGTGATGGGCTGGACCCATCCTGTGAGGGGTGGGGCTGCTCTGCCTGCAGGAGAGGAAGTCACACTCACCCTCCTTCCCCTCTTCCAAGGATGGCCCAGAGCAGTTGATGCTGAGCACTGGGTGGGGGTCCAGAGCTGGGGATGGAGGAAAAGAAAGAAGCTACAGGAAGCAGGTTTCAGCTCTGTGCAAGGAAGAACTCTCTGTCAGTTCAAGAAAACCCCTCCCCAGTGACTCCCTTTGTAGGGAGGGAGCTTCCCACCACCAAAGGTATGTCAAAAGAGGCTTGGGCAAGCTCTGCCATACCAAGAGGGGGTTCTCCTCAGAAGAAGAGAAAGTTAGTCCCCATCCACATCTAGCCCTTTTATTGATCTGATGCTCAGAGTCTCTGACTCATGGCACATCTTCCTTTATTGGAATCTTGGGGATATACATATTAATCATCTATCCATTAATTCATGTCTGTGCTGTTGGGTTCAGTGCCAAGGACATAGTAAACATAAACACCTCCTTGTCGGGGTTTACGTTCTAGAATAGTGGCTCTCAGAGTCTACATGCATCACTCAAGGAGGAACAATTAGATAGGTACCCACAAAAATAATGAAGCTGAACCCTTACCCCATACCATATAAAAAATTAACTCAAACTAGATGAAAGACTTATATGTAAGAGTCAAACCTATAAAACATAAGTTACAAAACACAGGGTAAATCTTCCTGACCCTGCATCTAGCAATGGATTCTCAGATCTGACACCAAAGCAACAAAAGAAAAAAATAGATAAATTGGGCTTCCTCAAAATTAAAAACTTTTGTGCTTCAAAAGACAGTATCAAAAAAGTGAAAAAAATCCCACCCAATGGGAAAAAGTATCTGTAAGTCATACGTCTGATAATGTACTAATATCTAGAACACATAAAGAACCCTTGAAACTTAGTAATTAAAAAAACACTTAATTTTCAAATGAGTGAAGGATCTGAAAACACATTTCTCCAAATAAAATATACAAATGCTAACAAGTATGTAAAAAAAATCTTCAACGTCATTCATCATCAAGGAAATGCACGCCAAAACCAAAGTGCAATACGGCTCCACACCCACCAGGATGCCTGTGCTCAAAAAGTCAGACCCTAACAGGCAAGAACACGGAGCCATCAGAACCCTCCCCATTGCAGGTGCGAGTATAAAACAGCACAGCCACTGCAGAAAGTGGTCCGGCATTTCTTCAAAAAGTTAAACATAGGCTTACCCCATAACACAACAGTGCTGCTCCTAGGTAAACACCCAAGAAAAATGAAAACATATTTCCATCCAAAAACTTGAACTTGTATGTTCATAGCAACGTGACATAAAATATACATCAACAAATGAATAAACAAAATGTGGTACATCAATTCAATGGACTACCATTCAGCTATAAAAAGCACGGACATACTGATACAAACTCCAACATGGATGAACCTTGAAAACTTCACACTAAGTGAGAGAAGCCAGGCACAAAACAGCACCTGCTGTACAGCTGTGTATGAAATGGCCAGTATAAGCCATTGAAAAAGACAGGAAATAATTTCAGCTTGTTTAGGACTGATGGGACTGGGCGAGCAGGGAGATGAGAAGACAAGGGTGCAGGGCTCCTCTCTGAGAGGATGAAGTGTTCTAAAATTGACTGTGGTGATGGTTTCAATACCCTGTGAATATCCTAAAAACCACTGAATGGTATATTACACATAGGGGAATTATTGAGTCTTGATAAAGGTGTTACCAAAAAGAATCGCCCAAGAAGGGGCGCCTGGGTGGCTCAGTTGGTTAAGCGACTGCCTTCGGCTCAGTTGGTTAAGCGACTGCCTTCGGCTCAGGTCATGATCCTGGAGACCTGGGATCGAGTCCCACATCGGGCTCCCTGCTCGGCGGGAAGCCTGCATCTCCCTCTCTCACTCCCCCTGCTTGTGTTCCCTCTCTGGCTGTGTTTCTCTCTGTCAAGTAAATAAAATCTTAAAAAAAAAAAAAAAAGAATCGCCCAAGATGCATTTGGAAGTATCATAGCCGGAGCCTCAGTCCCACGCTGCCTGGATGGGGGGTGGGCATGAGTAGTTTTAAAGCCCCTCGGGCGGTTCCAATATGTAGCCAAGGTTGAGAACCACTAGTCTGGGGGGCCAATACCTTCCATTTCCTGAAAGTCTGCCAGCCGCCTTACGTCCACTGTCTCCTGCCATCTTTACCACAACCCTCTAGCATACACGGTACAGGTACCCAGTCTTTTATCCATAATTCTGAAATCCAAGAAGCTCTGAGAAAGGAGAGCCTTTCCATAAATTTGCAAAAATTCACGTCCCCTCAAAAAACCCTAACTGAACCTACACAAGGCTACTTATGGTCTTTCCTAATCAGACGTCATATGAATATTCATATATTGCCCCGCAGAAATCATCATGCATTCATTTCCAGGCTGCTTGCCTTACCCCGCTGCGGAGGCTTTAGAAAGAAGAGCATACACCTTCCTTGCTAAAAATCTGAACCATTCTGACTTCCAAACCACCTTTGGCCCCAAGCATGTCAGATCAGGGACTATGGACCTACATCTGTTTCCATTTTACAGAGAGAGAAAACTGAGGCTGAAAGGTAAGTCCTTAGTCCTTCCCTGGAGCCAGGAACACCCTCTGGGCCTCAGGGGCAGCCTTCCCTGACATCCTTGCTGGCCCCGGGACACGCAAGTGGCTCCTATGTGCCCAGTGCACCCTCCCACTCTGAGTCCATCGTGGGCCAGCTCACACACAGGAGAGGCCTGCCCTGCCCGAGCAGGAGTTGGAACCGGAGCCGGCTTTGTGATTTGCTCTGCCAGCCACCCTCCCAGCTGCAAATGGAAAATCCAAGAAGGTGGTCTGCTCTTCTGGCAGATGTCAGCCCCGGCCGGCCGAGACGGTGCAGCTCAGCAGGGAAAGGCCTGCTGCAAAGTCTGGCAGGGCCACCGTGGCTAGGTTGGAAACACATTTTGGTGGAATTAGCAGAGAGGAAGACTATTCATTCTGCAACACCAAGACTGCTACAAAATAGCTTGTCTACAAGAAATGACAGAAAATGTGACAGATGGAGGGCCGCTTCTCTCATTCCTCCCACCGGCCACGGGCATTTGTTAACGTACCTAATGGCCATAATAAAAGCTACAAGGCCCTGCTCTGGGCCAGGGGTTGGACTCAGCCCTTCTCAGGCATTGACATGCCCTGGGATTGAAATACTACTGTCCTATTTTTCAGAACCAAAACCAAGGCTCCACGAGATGATGTGAATTGCCTGAGGTTACAAAGCAAGGACACAGCTGAGCAGGACTGGACCCACTTCCTCCTGAGTCTGAAGATCAGCTTTATTCCCCATTGGCACATGGAGGGTCATTTTGGCCAAAGGCTGTAAAAGAAGCTGAACCACATCCTTCTCCAAGTCAGAGTTATTCAGGGCAAGAGGTAGGGCAGCTTTAATTCAGTTTGCTTCCTTCCCCTACCCAAGATCATATACACCTCTGCAACTTTTCTCTTAACAAGCTTCAGAGATGAGTTACCTAGCCCATTTTGCAGATTAGGAGACTGAGGCCTGTAGAAAGGAAGCAGTTGCACCAGGCCTCAAACCCAGGTTTTTCTCCTCTCTGTGTGATGCCTCCATGTGACTCTCAACTCGATGCCAGTTCCCTACAGCTCCAAAGCAGGAGAAGTCTACATGGGAAGAACCATGGTCCCTTTTCTTTGATGGACTGAAAGACAGTCTAAGATCATAGGAGTCACAGGAAGGCGCTGACATACAGGGATCTGCCATTCACTCCCTCATTCAATCAAGGAGCCTGGACACGCCCCTGTTCTGAGCT